>LOEQ01003094.1:190015-206212 GCA_001685075.1 Bramus lutescens | reverse complement strand
TCTATCTATCTATCTATCTATCTATCTATCTATCTATCTATCATCTTTGTATCTATCTTCATGACCATCATCATCTATTATACCAGTATTATACTCTATCTCTCCCCCATTTCCCCCAATGAGACTCCATTTCCTAAGGGTTTCACAACTTTCCAAAGTAGCACCACCACCCAGGGACCAAACGATCATCACTTGAGCCTATGGGGAAGCAGTTCAGTTTTGAACCACAACAGAGCCTCTATATTCACACACTGTCCAATTTTTGGTCAGGCTTGGCTGGGAAATTCTCCCAAAGATGCACCCCTTTGGTGAGCTCTCAGGTGCCGAGACTCTGAGTCCTCCTTTTCTATTGTCTACAAACCTACTTCTCTGAAACTATAAACTAAACACGTAAATTTATCTGCCTAACTTTTAATGCACCATTTGACTTAGAATTAAACTCCAAATTCTAAACTTTCTAAAAGAATTTTCTTCCCATCATCTTAATGAACCCCAGAAGCAGCCTTATTTGGTGATGCACTAAGGGATGACCCAGAGGCACCAATGGAGCAGCTTTAGCCTGGAGATACCATGGATACAAAGTCATCCTAGAGAGCGCCAGAGAAATATTGGCCTATAGAAGCACCAGAGGTGCTGTGGCCCTACAGGATGAAGCAACTAAACTCCCCCCCCCAGAAAATCCTCAAAATTATTCTTTCTCAGAAGAAGACCAGAGGGACTGCTGGACCTTATGAAGCAACAGTAGCTCAAGGCCAGATGAAGCTGGAATATCCAGGATGAGTCTGGGAAGTCTCATTTCTTGGCCTTACTTTCCCACATGACAGGAGAGCCTATTCCTTCATTGTTCTCCCTTCTCCCGTTTCTCACCCCATCACAGTGCAGATTTCCAAGGAGGGTGGTGTTTACAGTTTGAGAAAATGCAAACAGCAAGAGCAAGGTCAGCTGGCTGGTCATATCTGACCTGCTGTGTGAAGGCTGTTGGCCAAGAGAACACACTCCAAGGTTCCAGATCCCTAGGGGAATGGGGGAGCTTCTGTCTAGAGCATGTCAGGATTTCCTACCACATCCTCTAGACATGAAAGAGAGGGGGAAGAACAGGCGGGGTTTTGGTGCTGCACGGGCCGAGACTTTCTTTAGCTATGTTTGCCAATGAATCGATAGTTCTTACACTTTTGTTTATTACAAACCATGTTAAAATCCCCTCAAATTTGTGGATATATGTCCCAGTGTACACAGTCCTCTCTCTCTCTCTCTCTCTCTCTCTCTCTTTCTCTCTCTCTTTCTCTCTCTCTCTCTTATATCTTTCTTCTCTCCTCTCTCCCTCTCCTCTCTCATAATATTTTTTCTTCATGTAATTTTAAGAGATTCATAAACTTTTAGAAATCCATCATAACCTTTTTCTTTTAACTCCAAGAATTTGGTGGTACATAAATTTATTCTGAATTTTATCTTCTCTGACTCTCCTGTAGATAATGGGTGGGAAATGGAGACTAGGAGGACCGGTGGTTGGTGGGGGTAGATCCACGTGATGATGGGAGCGAGTATCTTCAGCCAGAACCCTGAGTGTCTGGCTCTGGCAGCAGTACCAGCTCCAGATGAGCTCCTGGAATGTAAGAGTGCAGATTGATGAGAAAAATAAACCATTTTCAGATTCTCCGGGTATGGGTTCAGCAGGTGTGTAGAGAAAAGCAGCATGCTCCGCCAGTTTGGGAGGCAGAATACCTTGGAGACTGGGCATTGGCTGCATCTAAGCCAATAGTGGGGAAACTGTGACTTTAGTCTTAGTATCAGCTGCCTAGATCTGGGGCTAGTGTGAGCCCTGCATTGTGTGCCCATGGAAGTGGACCTTGGGGCTCATTTGCTCTTGAGGAATGGCTACTGAGCTTTGAACAGGGAGGCACCTAGGACATTTACAATGCTTTCTTCGCTGAAGCCATGTGTGGATTGATCAAACTTGCATGATAGCTCATGAAGTAGACAAAACAAAAATGGGTCAGGTTAGAACAGAACTTGTATTAGTTGCTATGACCAAATACTTGACCAGAAGCAATGCAAGGAAGGAAGGGCTTAGTCTTGAGGGGAGACAGTCAATCATGGAGGGATCAGTAGGCAGCTGGAGAGATTACATCTGCAGTCAGGAAACAGAGAGCAATAAACAGAATTAGGGCCATGGTGTCGCCCCTCTTTACAGTGACTCACTTCCTCAATGAGGCTCCACTTCCTAAAGCTTCTGCAGCCTCCCGTAACAGCCCGCCATTTGGGGACTAAAGTGAGTGAGCATCCCATGAGCCTGTGGCAGACATTTCCCCTTCAGATCACAACACAACCTCCATTCTCCTGTTCTGCAAAATTATTGGCCAGGTTGGAAAACTTCTCACAAGTCTGCGCCCCTTGTTGCGTTTTCAGGAGTGGAGACTCACTCCTTTACCCTGTTCTAGAAACTAAAGATCTGCTCCCTTCCAGTAAGCCAGTCCTTATAGCCAATCCTAATTCTTTCTGGATGGCCTAGAAGCATCCATCAGTGTATGAACTTAGGGCCAGGACTGCCAAGGGAGTGGAGTTGGAGGAAGCACTTTGTCCCTCATGCTGGTCAGGAAGCCAGGGTAGAAAAGACAGAGGCAAAGCCAGGAGGGAGGATCAATGTTGGACCACCATGGATAGACACACACATGAGGCCCCGAAGACAGGGCTGAGCTAGTCTCTGCAGTAGAAGGTTGGAGCACTGCTGCAGGACAGGGACTTCATCCACCCAGCTTCCTTCTCTGAGCCTCAGTTTCCTCACATGCAAGACAGCACTACTAGCATCCCCCTGGCAAAGCGATTTTCGAATGAAATCTGAATGTGAGTGGCTTAATGTCTCCACGGTACAAAGAAGCCACTGTAGCTAACAGTCGCTCATTATCACTATGTGGTAGCCACCGCACAAGGTCCTTGGGTAGGCTGGGGAGTGATGGTTATGAAAATGAGTAAAGAATACTCTTGGCTCTCAATTTGCTCCTAGCTTCGCAATTACCATAGAAGTCAGACTGTGATGAGTGCTGTAATAAATGGAACGCCTGTTGCCGAGTTTCTTCTGTGACCCTGTAATTGCTCACTTGTGGAAAACCTCTCAAGTGACCGAAACCCTCCCAGACAAAGATATTACAGAACCATGCTTCCAATTAATGTCTCCTAACTTGAATTACAAATATGGGCTAGGATTTCGCAGGGTTGCTGCTGGCTGCTTCTCAGGTAACTGAACTGAAGAGTCTGCACAATGACATTCTTTAAGGGTGTTTTGAAAAATATAGGGCTATGTGTATAGGAGGATCCGTGCCTTCCATGGGCCATTGAACCACAATGGGAAAAAATAGAGGACCTCAGAACTGAAGAGCAATTCTGTTCTTTCTGATTTGTTTTTTGTTGGTGAATAAAAAACGCTACCCATTTGCTTTCACAGTTAGAACAAGTCACTGAGCAAGTTCAACAGATGATAAAACAACACCCCTCTGTTTATATAAAATCAGTTATTTATGGAAATATATAAGGCAGGGAGACGTAGAGAGAAAATAACCCAAGCAGGGTCAGAAATGGAGACATAAAGATTGACAGGATAACACAAGGCCTGGGAGATGCAGAGAAGGAGGGGGCAAGAAGCAACGACAAGGCAGGGTACAGATGTGTGTGTGTGTGTGTGTGTGTGTGTGTGTGTGTGAATTGTAACAGGAAGAAGGAGGATTAGAACATTCTAAGCCACATGTACTAAACCCAGGGTCAGCTGTTTCTGTAAAGGTCAGGCCATAAATGCTTAGGCTTTCTGGATCAACTTTTGTTGTAATTATTCAGTGAAGCCAAAGATCTATAGACAACAGATTAATGAGTGGGCACAATGTGTTCTAATAAAACTTTATTTATAAAGACAGTTGGCAGATCAGCTTTAGCCCATGGGCCATCATTTGTGAACCTTGCTTTAACTCCTGTCTCTTTAAATAAACAGCTATGTCTCTCTTGGGTTCTCAGGGTTGTGATTCTCTCAGATGACTATGAATAGCTTAGGAACTTCTGGAAAGATCATGGTTTCTTGGGGGCCCATTAGTTTCTTTCTTTATAGGCCAAAACCTGGCACTCTCTCTAACAGAGAAAAGAAGGAGTCAGATAGGATTACTTTATCTTGATTGGATGTAGGGTGAGGTGGATAGTGAATTCCATTTATCCTGAGTCAGCCAGCCAAGTGTAGAATCGCTGACCATTCTTTTGGCATCTCTGGGTGCCAGGACAATATCACCTTTAGGGGCAAGGTTTCTACACTACCAATCAGTCCTGTCTTTTATCTAAACACACAGTGATTCTGACCTCTGGTATTTCATAAGTCTGCTATTAAAAAATGTGGCACTGTGCTGCACACATTGCTACAATGTTGGAAAGAAATGCATTGAGGTACATGGCAGAATCATCAAGGAAAGCCCTGGGAGAGAGGAGGCAAGAAGACAGCAGAAATGGAGGAAGGAAGAAGTCTCCGTAGCAATTGTTTATCTTTGTGCACTTCCTTGAGGGCTGGTGTATGGGTGGGGGTGGACAGCCTGCTCAGGGTGGCTGTAAGACTGAACAGATGCGAGTTGACCTCATGGTCATTGCTAGCTCTAGCTGACGAGGATGCTCAACATTCCTGATGTTTATATTTATATAACACCATTCCTTTGCAGAGTTCAAGGCCCTTGGTGTGCTATATTGAGAAAATTCTGTTAATTGTTTGGAGATCTGGGACGTCGTCCTGGCTTTGCTGGGTATTTGGGGTTGGTTAAGTCTCTGAGTAACCCCGGAAAGAGGATCCTATGTCCAGAAGGATTGGAAAAGCACCACTTTAACCGGCCAGTGACCATAGCTGCAATATGTGTGTGTGTGTGATGTCTACCATCTGTCCTTCCTCTACCTCCCTGTTCCTAGGGTCTAGTAGTACAACAGAGTCCTATTTCACCCCTCCTTGGGCCAACCTTCTGTCTTCTTTTCCTCTCACCCTCTGTTCTTTTTCCTATGCATTCTGGGAATTCATCCATTTTTAAGCCTTAGCCTATTACCTCCACACAATTTCTAGCCTTGACTTTGTGTAGGATTTGTATTTCCAGGTGATATTTCCTTGCGTCTGCCTTATCCTTTCAATCATGGCATGTCTAAAGCCAACTCACCCTAGAGCTCTCTTTCTGTCCAGCTTCTCATAGGGCTTTCTCAGTCTCTGCCTGCTTCATACCACATGTCTGCTCCTTTTCAGCTGGGCCTCTTGGTTGTAGACTTTCTGGTATGTGATTGCTACCTTCATTCTTGTTGAAATCTTCATAACATTTGTCCCAAATATACAGCAAGCTCTAGACTTGGTGAGGGGTTATGCATCAAAAGATAAGGTAGAAAGCAAGAGCAGAATATGCTAAGTGTCAGCCTTTGGCCAGCACATTATGTGTGTTCATGTGTATATGCATATGCATGTACACATACATTATACATAGACACACACATACACAAACACACAGTGGGGGTATCTGGTGGAAAGTAATGATTTAGAGGAGCACTTCCCTTAGCAGAGATGAATGAAGGTCTCATTGAACTGTGTCAATTATCTATAGGATGAGATGGGCTAAGAGTGAGCCTTCTCTTGACTCTCCCATCTGCAGCTGCTTCTCGCCATTCTCACAGTTCTCTGCCTTGTGATGCCACCAGCCATGGAGATCTCACCATATGATCTCATAGAGTACATACCAGGGCCATGCTCATGGGCCTTTGGAATTGTGATCATATAAGGTCTAGCAAGGTTAGGAACATCTGGGGCATCTTGAGCATGTTTTGACATTGTTGTTTTTTAAGTGGAGAGTTATGTTTAAAGAGCATCAAGAGCAGCAAAATAAGCAACAGACATTACTATTAGTGTCATGCGGACCTAAGAAATAGCTGAGAAGTTGCTACCCTGGCCTCTTAGGAAGGGTCCTTAGGATTCTCCCGAGGAACAAAGAATAGCACATGTACTATGATAGTTTCATATGTATACATGGAAATATCATTATATGTTTATGTCAATGAGAGGCTTATTTTCTAGGCTTATGTGGTTATGGGAACTTATAAATCCAAGAGCTATAGAGCAGACTAGCAACTGGAAAATGAAGCTTTGAACTCTACACTCAGTAGGACAACAGGAAGCTTCCTATGCTCCAAACTATGGTTTCTTTGAGAAACCATAGGCTCCATTATTACAGCCTTCCACTGACTAAATAGGTCTCATCTACACCATGGAGGGTCATCTACCTTCTTCAAAGGCTTTTAACTGAAACATTAATAATACTGGTGTGTGTGTGTGTGTGTGTGTGTGTGTGTAGAGGTAAGGAGGTACATGCACATATGTGTGCATATGCCTGTGTGGGCCACAGGTCAATGGCAGGTGTCTTCCTCAGTTGATCCCCACATTATTTTTTGAGGCAGAGTCTCTCACTGAACCCAGAATTCACCTATTTGGCAAAGGCCAGCTGGTCAGAAAGCCTCAGAGACCTGCCTGTGTCTGCCTTCCCAGTGCTAGGATTACAGTCATATATCATGATGTCTGACTTTCTACCTGGGAGCTGGGGATCTGATTCAGGTCTTAATGCTTGCCTGACAAGCACTTTCCTGACTGAGTTTCTTAGTTAGGGCTTCTATTGCTGTGCACAGACACATGATCATGACAACTCTTAGAAAGGAGAACATTTAATAGGGACTGACTTATAGGTTCGTAGGTTTAGTCCATTATTGTCATGGTGGGAAGCATGGCAGCATACAGGCAGACGTGGTGCTAGAGAAGGAGCCAAGAGTTCTACATCTGGATTGGCAGACACCAGAAAGAGAAAGAGACACCTGGGCCTGGCTTCATCTGAAACCTTAAAACCCACCCCCAGTGGCACGCTTCTAGCCATATCTACTCCAACAAGCCCATACCTCCGAGTCCTTTCAAAAATGACCCCCTATGAACCTATGGGGGCCATTTTCATTCAAATCATTCGACTGAACTATCTCTCCAGTCCCTGATAACATCTTTAAAGTACCTTTGTTACAAAACCTGGACAAGTGTTTGAGTTAGAAGCTGGGTGCCATGGGTGTATAAAAAAGATGGGCCATGTCAATCTATAAAATGAGGCAATTCAGTTGCTTCAAACACATCATTCCAACAAGCACTAAGCACTATTCCACATGCTGTGTGTGAAGGGTTAATTTTCCTAACAACCCTATTTGTGAGTTATCTGCATTAACTCAGGGTACAACTGAGTTACAGAGAGGCTGGGGAATTCCACACAGCTCGTTAGCTATAGAACCAGGCTTTGAACCCAGGCAGTCTGGACCCAGAATTTGAGCTTTTAACCACCACCCAGCACAGTCCCTCTAGAGTACCTCACAGGGCTCTGCTGGGAAATGAATCAGAGAACTGATTTGCAAACATTCTGTAGACCCTGAAGATCTCTATGCTGCAGAGGTGGCATTCCTATTAACAGTTTCCCCCTTGAGTTCTTCTAAGAGCAACCCTCTGGGAGAGAGTGTCATAGCTGAATTCCATTTGGAAGGCCCCAGTGCACTGTCAAGTACACAGAAAACTTAGCTGACAGGCAATGGGTACTGGGGCAGTGAAATGAATCAAGGACGTGCAAACAAACCACAGCCTGATGAGATCTCAGTTGAGCACCCCCTGGTGCGCACCGATGAAAGAAGTCAACCTTTGTCCTTCTTATCTTTGTGAGAAGAATCAGAAGAGCAGCTATGAGCAGGTTATGCTTACCTGGCCCCGTTCCTTGATCAGTCTCTTGAGAAATAGAGCACTACCAACATTTCCTTTTTTCCCCCTCTATGCACAAATGTTTGAAATAGTCGAGGTAGCAGATCTCCCTGGGGACAGGAGGCCCAAGCGTAGCTCTGAGCCTTTGGGCACAACTGTCCCCAGCAATGAGAGGAAAGGAGAGTCCTGCTGTTCTTGGAAGGCCTCCCACGATGGTGTTTGCTACTTTAAGTTTGCCATATAGAGCCCATTTGTTGGCTGCCAGACCAACATCTTGAGACTGGAATCTGGCCAAATGAGTTCTTAAGTATTTTATCTATTCATCTGTCTGTCTGCCTGACTGTCTATCATCTATTCATATATCATCTATATATGTATTCGTATATATCATCTATTCATCTCTTTCTCTCTGTGTGTGTGCGCGCGCGCGTGCACGCGCGCACGTGCGCACATGCTGGAATGTCCACACCACAGCACATTTGTGATGGTCAGAGGATGTTTCTGTGAAGTCTGTTCTCTCCTGCCACTTTGAGGGATCTGGGGATGAACCCCAGGTAATCAGGCTAGGCAACAAACACATCTACCCATGGAGCTATCTTGCTATTCCTAAGTGATTGCTTTTAATGCCAAGGGTCGAGGCTCCCAAAAGAATGTAGGGGAAGATTTCAGGACTGTTGTTTAAAGTCTTCCCTTTGGTTTTTCCTACTGTCGTTCTGTCATTTATATTTCCCCAGGCGTTTCCCTTTTAGCCCCAGGAGCACTATCCCTGGGTGAGACAACTGCTGGTGATCTTTACAGAATCTAGCCTCTTGGACATATGGCCTATTACCTTGACATTTCATCTCAGATAGAGTCTCCACCATTTTTGCCACCTCTTACTAGACAGGATCGGTCCTGCATGCTGATATTGCTGGGTGTAGAGAAGACTTCCGGCCTTGCCTTTCCAGGGACATTTTGTGCTGTCCATGGTTGGGGTAAGCTGCTATGCCAAATGGTACAGAGTCATGCTTCCAAATGTGGTATCTGTTTTAATATTACACCTAATAGGCAACTTCCCTGGAGAAAGCCTACTTCTTTGCTAACCAGCACATCCTACCGCTTTCCTTCCATCCTTTACTTCCATTGATTTGCACTGCCAATCATTTGCTAAACATCCATGATCTTCACTGACAACACCCCATTCAGTGAGACATGGCGATGTGCCCAATTGCCTGTATCCCTTGAAGTTAGATGTCCCCTGGGTTCCAGTAATAGTTAACGAAATGGAGGTCAAGTCTTGGCTGGAACATTCAGAAAGACTCTTGTCCTCTGTCTGACCAATGCGTGAAAGCAACCCTTTCTGCTGGGAACAGAGAGGTTGAGCTGGTTCTTGTCACCATGAGGATGAAAAATCAGAAGTTAAAACTGGGACATCTAGAAACCACATGAGTCGGGTAGTCATGGCACTACTGTTTCCAGGTTCTTACTGCTCGAGAGAATGTTCTAGTGCCTGCAGTCAAATGAAACCAAAATGGCCCCAACTACTCTCCTGAAGGACCTGTCTTCTCCATATTGATTAGCCCCACACTTGTCTCTCAGCTCCACTCTCTTCCCTCCAGCTCTGATGGGTCAGAGGCACAGCTTCCCTGAGGTTCCTCTTCTCCAGAGGAAAAGGCTCATCATTGTTTCTGTTGCTGGCGTGCCTTAGAATCCAGGAGACGGTTTGTGGACGTCGGTGTGTGTGGAGTATGACTACATTAAGAGAGGAACTCCTTAGTTACACAGCCAACACTCCCTCACTGCTGTTTCCTGCTGCCTTGCTTTATCTAGTAATAGGAGGGCAAGTGAAGGGGTCTTTGTTAATTAGCTGAAATCTGAATTTTGGAATTTTTATTTCTTTCTCAAATGGTTTGTAGACTAGGTTTGGACATACTTTAATGGCTACCTCAGGATAGGAAAATATCAGGTCCTTTTGACCCTCCTCTTCCTTTTCCTGTTCTTCTTTATTTTATTTCCTGTGTGTCTTTTGCTTGCATGTGGTATGTTTGCCATGTGCATGCCTGGTGCCTATGAAGGTCAGATGAGGGCACCAAATTCCCTGAAACCGAGTTTTGGATGATTGTGATCCATTGTGTGACTATTAAGAACTGAATCCAGGAACTCTGTGAGAAGAACTAGTGTTCTTAACCACTGAGCCATCTCTCCAGTCTTTAACACCATTCTTATTTAGCTGAACAGAGAAAAGATTCTGACCCCATTACTGCTCTTTCAAGTGTGCATTTAGAGCCTAAAACATTTTACAGTGTTATTGGAAACAGTGCTCATAGGATTTTTCCTACAAACCCTGTTGATGTTTCTTGTTCTTCTTCTAGGCCCTCTTTAGATTTATAATGCAAGGAAGCCAAGCCTTAGACAGCTACAGTTCTTTTCATGGGATGAGGCCAGTGCAGAAGTTGCTTGTGTAGGACCAAAGGAAAAGGAAGGATAATGGCATTCTTTCCCCCCCAATGGTCCCTTTTCATCTTTCTTACTAATCCTCCTAAACTCCCATAACAAGAGGTCTGTGTCTACTGTCCTGAGCACACAACATAGGGAGATAGATGCGTGGCATGGAGGCTCATCAGAGACAGCGCATTCTGAAGATCGGCAAAGGAGAAGTGTGACAGGCAACTTCTTGGAAGGAGACAGCAGAGCTGTAATTAAATTTTCTGATCTTGTTAGCCAATTTCTTCACTCAGTGCCCCCGAACCAGGGAGTGGGGAGGGAGGGAGGACACTGTTGCATTGGCGGCGGCAGGGAGGGAAATGAGCTTTTCACGGATTATTGGGTTAGTTCCACTTCTCCCACTTTTTAATTTATTTGTCTGCATGTTCTCCAGAGCTGAAAAGGTTCTGAGTCCTTTTCCATTTTCTTTTAATTAGATCTGATTTTGGAGTCTGAGAACCTGGCGGGGCTCAGGTTATAATAGTCTGGGCGATAGCGGTGGAAGGTCTTCCCTCCATTAGATCTTTTGGAACTCTTCGTTGGGACTAGAGATGCCGGGCGATGGGTTTCTGCTTCCTTTTTGTTTCCCTGTCTGCCCCTCTCCACTAGCAGTAGTACTAACCATCACCTTTCCCCACTTTGACATCTGATGGTTGGAAATCACGAATATTTCTCCAAACTGTCCTTAAAGTATGTATTTAAGTCCCCTCCTTCGCGTTCCTCTTGGGCAGGCTGGACCGCAGGATAAGCCAGTTGTGATGTCTGCGTGAGAATGAACGCTAACAGTGTCCTGTCTATTTTGAGTTAAAAGAGAAGGGGGAAACAAAGAAAACAACAAACTAGCCAGAGGAGAGAGGCAAAGGACACTGTGGTGGCTAATCTGCTATGTTATTTAAATCTCTGGTGACCAGTGCTGGGTGTGATGCCGCATGCCTGTCGCCTTAGCATCTGAAAAGCTGAGGCAGGAAGATTGCTGCAAGTTTAAGACAAGCCTTTCTTTGGTTTGTTTGTTTTTTTTTAAACAAGACCTTGTCTAAAAACAGTATCAACAACAAAGGTATCTACCGTCCTGGACTAGAAAGCTCCCGAGGGAACAAGAGGTCATTTTTTTTTTTTTTGCTGAAGCCGAATGTGCCATTAGCAGCAGAGGCTGCACCGGGAGGACTGGCACTGGAGTGGGGTGGGGTGGTGTGTCTGCCTGCTGGCTTTGTCTGCCAAAACCCCCTGAGAGCCTGATGCATCCAAGACATCCGTCTTACAATTTGTCCAGGGCAAGAGGCATTCTCCAAAGTTCTGCTGGACCATACGAGATTTATAGTACTCAGGGCTTGTGCGGGATGGTCGGATTAAACAGAGCGGCCACACAATAGTTGTAAAGAGCACTTTGGGAAACCCCACGGAAACTTCAAATAAATGGTTGAGCATTTTCCAGAGTCGCTGAGCTGAGGTTCCAGACAGGCTCTTCTGCTGAGCAGGGGAGACAAGACAAGACGTATTCAGTGACTGTGGACCAAGGAGAATGATTCAAATACAAGCCCAAATTGAAGGCCAGAAGGCACAAACGGAATTATAGGTTTTGCTTTGAAGTCAGACTACTTCACACATGTGCAACCTGAAGGAGATGGCTGCAGGGAAGGTCTAGAGGGAATGAAATATATATATCCTACACTTACTTATAACTTATATACATTCTTTAATATATATGACATTTTGCTGATAATTCTTTGACTTTTGAGAGCCTGGTGTGGTCTGTCATGCAAAACCAACCTGTCATGAGAAGACAGCATGTGGCTCTGAAGCTATCAAGTCAGGCTTGGGTCTGGTGGGTCTGAGGGTGAAATGTGATTTCCCAGCAAATCAGGAGGGCCACAGAAGCTATTTGACATGGGTCTTGGCAGCTCGAAGCAAGTTGAAACTTACGGTTGTGGGGAAGAAGGAAGAGTAATCTGGCGTCTGAAAGAATAGCGTGGAAGGAGAAAACGCTGTGGGTCTTGAGGACTACAGTAGGGGGAAATTGGCTTGAGGAACACAAGGGACTACAGTATGAGAAAGGATTGGAAAGGAAAGTACAAACCTATTCACAGACACCCCCAATGTGTGAATTGTATTTGTATTTTAGGGGGCAGCGAATGGAAGCACTAAAGGGTAGAGAGCAGGGAAGGAAGAGACAGAAGGAGGAGCAAGTGATTTCTCTGAGCCTGCTTCTCTGTACTGTTCTCATACAGAGTCTAACAGGTCTCTGTGGCTGGGTCTGTCCTGAGTTTCACCTGACAAAGAGCAAAAGGCTCCCAAGTTCTGTTGGTGTTACAAACAACCCTACTTTTCCTTCCCTTCCTCTGAGTGATGACAGGCAGGGAAAGGGAAGGAAGGAGAGACAGGGAGGGAGATACACAAAGGAAGGGGCTCCATAGATTCATAGATGAGAGTTAAAAAAAAGAGAACAAGCTCATCATTATTGTTATTGTTACTCCACAGTGATGCTGGTAAGTGCCTTTGCTGAAAGACAGAAGAAGGAATCTTGGCTAGCAAGCCATCGGATGTGGGCAAGAGCTGGAAGAGCAGATCTTCCACTGAGGTGGGAATCTCTGGGGCATTTGGTAACATGAGCAGAGCTTAATGCAATCAAGCAGGGCAAGTGTGGGGCAGCCCCTTGCTCTTGGCTTCAGTGCCCTGCCTTGCAGATTCTCCTGCCTGCCTGTCTCAGCCCCATCCCCCTCTCAGGCTGCCTCCTCCTAAGAGAGAGAGAGAGAGATGACCAGGGGCCTCTTCCTAAGACTTTCAAATTACAGAACCACAGCACTTTAGGAAGGAGAGAAAAAGTCTTCAACTCTTTTAACAAAAGAAGGTGAGGTTCCTAGGACTTTAAACTACAATAGCAAAACTGGGGCAGTGAAATCCACCTAGGCCAGTTATGTAACCAGTGTGTGTGAGGCAGGAATATATAATATCCAGTATTAATAAAGAGGCCTAAACCTTCACCAAAGCACTTCTCCTGTGAGGGGTTGACCTTGTCTTGCAGCCTTCAGAGTTGCAAGTGGGATTTTAGAATTGGAAGTTAAGTAGATTGGAGCCTGGGTCATGGGAAGAGGCAGAGGCATTGCTGGGGGGAGGATGCTGCCTGCTTTTGCAGATTGGTTCATTCCTCTGTGGCTACTCTCATGACTAGAATAGTCTGCCTGTGTGGGGGAGTCTCCTCCAGGTGAATGGTGTGACCCCCTTTCCCCACCTTTTTGTCTCTGCTCTCAGACCAAGAGCACACAGAGTCCAGAATTTCCTTCCAGGTTAGAGACTGGCCATGGAGGCAGGGCTGAACAGAGCCTTAGGGCCTCCTGCTCATGACTACAAACCTTCACAGTATCAGCCCACACAAAGCTGAGGAAAACTCTTTGAAACCAACACGCAGGATTGCCTATTGTGGATATCAAGAATTTATTATGGGCATTAAGCTGAATGTAAACACAAGGAAGGGCAGTAGTGCTTTCTGAACAAATATTAAACCTGGAGTTTCTGACTTCCGACTGATATATTACCCAAACAGGGTTCAAGTGCCTCCGAGCTAATAAAGACAAAGCAGGCTTTCATCAGACCAGATAGGGGAGCGAGGACCTATACAGTGAAATACAGCATATGCAGCCCTTTCATTAGGGATAGGGAAATCAAATTTTAATGGCAATGTCTAGTTAGAAGTTTTTCTATTGCTCATCAATTCAGCCCTCATTCTCAATATTAATAACTTGGCTAAGCACCTGGAAGGAGGCTTTTCCCTGCCAAGCTAATGCATTTTCTATGAAACGGCACTTGATTGATTATATCACCCTAAGTGTGACCACGGGAGAAGTTGCCCTGGAAATATGAGTCTGACATGATGGGTAAAAAAGCAAAGAGTACTGAGGATGAATAAATACTATTTTTGAATTGTTTATGACAATGCTAAGAAAAACAAGCTCAAAATAGAAACAGGAGAAGTAGGATGGTTGGCAAGGTTTAACAAAAAAAATCACAAAGGTGTTTTGCTCATCTTAGATAGGCATTTCTAGAACAGAGATAGTTTGAATTGAATTCCTGCAAAATAGCGAGAAAATCATAATAAATAAACATAAGACTCAAAGTTGAAGGCAAGTCAACTTCTTTGTTGTCTCTTCAGATCTACGGGTGCAGAAATCAGAATGCTAAAAAGGACTTCGATGTTTAGGTTCCTAAATATTGGAGGAACATGGTAGACAAGTGGGCAGGCTGTGATGGAAGACTGCTCTAAGGGAGCCCATTTGAGATGGTAGATGGAGGCTACAAGCCCTGGAAACCAGCTCTGGTTATAAATGAGCTAGGAAGGACCCCAGGGGCTCACACTAATGCTCTGTATGCTTCGTGTGTGTGTGTGCATGCCAGTCTTTGGGCAGCAAATATGTGGAGAACAGAGAAAAGGTGGGGGAAATAACATGCAGAAATCACACTATAACTTGCTTTGATCTCTGGACAACCCTTCTTGGTTAGTCCTTAAGCATCTAACATGCAGGCATCTCCTTGGTGGCTCCAAGATCTCTCGCCTGTTGGTGTCATTTCAGGCACTGAATGTGTGGAGTGCCACTGCCACTCTCTATACTGTGGACTGAGCAAACAGAGATGAACGAGACAGGTGCTGATCCTTGAGAGAAGTCGCTCAGGATAGTGAGGAAAGACCTAGACATGGCAAATTTGCACTTCATGGGAGGGAGTGACTTTCAGATGGAGAAGGTGAGTGTGTGTCCAGCACCTTAGCATTGCTTTGCCATGTTCTAGTGATCATGTCAGAAGGCATGGATCCTCGTATATGTTATTATTGGACTGGGAAAGGCAGAACTCTCCTTAGAGAAGAGACAAGTATAGCCTGGTTCTAAGTAAAGTTCTCTGAGCATCTGTTCTGGTTCATCAGTGGGTTTGGGGTGGGTAGAGAAAGGCCAGATAATCTTAACAGGTCGGTGGGGATGGCGAGACCTTCAGAGGGAGGCAGAATATGACAGAGGAGTAAACCTTTCTTTAAAATTATGTTTACTTTTGAGAACGTCACACATGTATGCAATGGAATATGATCACGTCTACCCACCAACTTCTGTCCTCCAACTCCTCCCCCATGTTTTCCTAACATGTCCCTCTTGACTTCGTGTATTTTTTTCATCTTTCCATTTCTCTTTTTGATATCGCACTAAGTTCAGTTAGTCCTGCTCATATATGCATGGGTGTGGGACCACTTGTTAAAACACTGGAAACTGACCAGTGGGAATGGCTTCAAAAAATTCAAGTTCCAACAGTTCCTCATCAAAGGGTGGGACCTAGAGAGCTCCCTGCCTCATCTAGGCTAGAAGTTTGGTTGGCTTGTTCTTGCACAGGTAACTATAGCTACTGTGAGGTGGTGCATGGCAGAGTCACGTTGGGAAGATTAGTGTTTTGTGGCACACTTCCATTATGGGGTAAATACTTTGCTGCCTAGTGGTGACTATGAGACTGTAAGACAATACATTGTGGCCTCCTCTTCAGGGTGGTTGTCTTCAACAAGTATGTAGGAATGTGAGGGGAAGAGAGTTGCATTTTTAAGTTTTAAACTTTAATTTCTTACTATCTTATTACTATTGTTGAGGGGGCGGTTGCACATGCCATGCCCATCTGTGGAGGCCGGAGGACAACTTTGTGGAGCTCATTCCTTCTTTGCATTCCTGCATGGGTTCTGGGGATTGAACTCGGATTGCCAGGCTCGGGAGGCAAGTACTTTGCCTGCTGAGCCATTGTACCATCCTAAGGGATGGGTAACTTTATATACGTATCATAGGCCTGTGTAGATAAATGACCAATAAGCCTGGTTTTATCTTACTCCACATCTTAAAAAAAAACATGTCCTAGCAGAAAACTGTGTCCTTTTCATACTTTAAGTCACTGTTTCCACTTCTTTTACATAAAGCAAACTTTCTTGAGGAGGGAGGTTATCCAAGTCTCCAGAGGATAAG
>LOEQ01003094.1:173685-186302 GCA_001685075.1 Bramus lutescens | reverse complement strand
GGGGGGGGGTGACCCAGCATTGTTTCTCTGATATTTCTGCCTGCCCAAAATATGTTGCTTAGATTTAATCATGTGGAAGCTTCAGAGTGATCGGAATTTGAGGGAGTTTCACAAAATGATTGGCCTGTTATTCTCAAAGATGCTGATGCAATGATGAACAAAGATCAAGAGACTCAGGATTGAAGTGTGCTCAAACTCATTTATGCAAGGAGGAGGTGAATGGATTGATCCAAGGTTCCCTGGGAAGCAGGCCTAATGAAAACTTCTCTGAGAGCCTATGCAGGTCATGTCAGCCCAAAGCTGGTGTGCCCTTTGTTGGATCAACTCCCAGAATGGCAATAGAAGACCCCAGCTACCCTTCTCAGAGGATAGTATGAATGCAGGCTCACCGGTTTCTCTGCCTGACACCCCTACCCCACTAACAAGCACTTCTTCCTTTCTTTCAGCACTGGATGAAGTTGTGTGCCTCCAGATGTGGAAACAAAACTTCTGGCTCAGTGTCTTTGTGCTGGTTTTTTCCTCTGTCTGGAGCATTCTTTTCCAGATGTCTACATAGCATGCCCAGCCTCACCTTCAATCTTCACTTTCTAGTAATATCAATGCCTTGCAAAATTCAGATTCAACTAATTCTGTCGTGGTTTTCCCTATAACAATTCTGACACCTGACATACTTCTATTCTTATTTATTTGTCACTTTGTCCTCTTTAGAATATGGAATGCCACATTCTTTCTCACAGTGATTTGTTTAGAAACAGTCATGTGATCAGCTAGCATCAATAAACAGAAATGAGATTTCCCCAGAATCTTGAGAGACAAGCACATTCCCCTCTACAGTTGATCAAGAAATCTGTCAGAAACAGACACGTTTGTATTTTTCCATAACACTATAATTTACTGGATACACAAGCTGTGTCAGGTTGGCTGTGCTTCACCAAGTACTCCTGATTTGACTTGAGAATGTGACCACTAGTTACCCCAGGTTTTTATATTCCATATTAATTACTATTTTCATTCTCAGACCACAGATTGTACTTCAAAAATGATATGTAGGTTATATAGGATTGATATTGTCATTCTCAGATCACATACAATACTTCATATAATGATGCATAAGTAATAGGATTGTGATTATCATTTACAGAACACATTATGCCTCATATAAGGATGCAAAGATATAGGAGGGCCATTAAGATATTAAAGAAGCTTCAGTATTAAAGCTCTATTGGAGGTAGAGTCACACAAAGAGATACGCTCTGGTGGCTAGGTAAGCTAGTAGTAGACTCAGTTGTCTAGGAACTTTTAGAAGGTACAAGACCAGGCTGGGAGAGGCCAGGTTACAAAGCAATTTACAGAATTGTGTGGGTCTGGCCTTGACTCGCAGGGGAAACATTACTGAACTAAGGTCTTGAGTGTAGATAGAAGTTTCCATCCTGCTCAGTTCCTTAGCCATTCGGTCCCAAATAAACACACAGAAGCTTATATTAATTATACACTGTTCTACCTATCAGCTCAGATTTACTACTTAAATTAACCCATAATTCTTATCTATGTTTAGCCATGTGGCTTGGTACCTTTTCTCAGTGCGGCATTCTCATCTTGCTTCCTCTGCTTCTGGATGATGACTGTGTCTCTGCCTTTCCTCTTCTCAGAATTCTCCTACTGTGGTCACCCCACCTATACTTCCTGCCTGGCTACTGGCCAATCAGCGTTTTATTAAACTAATATGAGTGACAAATCTTTACAGTGTACAAGAGCATTATCCCACAGCACTTGAGTACAGAGCCTGGAGTTCACAACCTGCTAGTCGAATGAGATGGTCTAGTAATGGGTCAGTGAGTCACTCTGTGTCCTACTGTGAGGTATCCCTCATTTGTAGGACCTAGATGAGGAGGCTGCTTCATTTAGTAGTCTGGGATGTTTGATAAATTCATAGGTCTGTTTTTTTCTGATATTGTTTTGTCATACCCCTATATTCTTGATTTACTTTGTGTGTTATAACACTTTTCCCAGGGAGACACCATAAATGTGCACTCACCCCAGCTAAGTAACCAAAGACAGAACAAAGTAATAGTTATATATATAAAAAGTCTATTTTGGTGAACCAATGGAATTTTGGAGTTGCTTCCAGCAGAGAGGACTCAAAGGCAGTTGCATCACCAGAAATCTCATCCTGACATGGGTAACAATGCATGGTATGTGATCTTCTCTTCTACACAGCTGCTGGTCACAGAGCCTCCTCCAGGTAGCTGGGCTACCTCTCTTCCCCAAAGAATTGATGTGAGCTTAGGGAAAGGGTCCAATGTACCATGCTAGTTTCAGGAACTTCCTAAGACTTGTAAAGTCATTTACTCCCCATGTCTTTCTAGTCTGCTGCCTTCTTCCAGGCCTGATGTTTCAGTTTGGAACTTCTGGGGTTTTAGGGAGCCTCCCTCCAGGATAGACTATTTCAGCTCAGAGGAAACTGCTACATAGTACTTTGGTATGTTTATAGGTGATAATATTTTACTTGCAGTAATAAGTTACCTGTGAGTCTGTGCCATGGTTTATGCTGGACATTGGTGGTTGTTTGCTTGCACCAACCTGATGTGGAGCCATTCTGCCACAGCATTTGAAATCAAAATACAACCAACCACTCTTGCATAATGGTATCACTTGGCACAAAGCACAGTTTTAAAACTATTGTCTCATGTGCTATGAAGGAACCTAGGGAAGACAGCTTTTCTTCATGGCAGGGAGGCTAGTAGCCTGTTTTCTCTGTGGATCCCAAGGCAGCTGAGGAGTGAAACTCAAACATCAGAAGGAAGAGTAGAAAGGTAGCTAGGACCAAGCCCTGAAGGCATCACTTGAGCTTCTGAATGAAGATGGGCTAAACCAACCCTACCCAAATGTACTGTGAGCTGATGCTGCCTCTTGGCTTCAGTTTGGCTTGGTTTTCTATCAAAGGTACTTAAAGATATCCTCCTTGAGATGTAGAGAATTTTTTTTTGCTTATTTTTATTCCAATTGTTTTGCTTATAGGAAAGACTGTTGATCCAAAAGTATGAATTGCTGGTTGCATGTTCTATACCATGAATGCATTGGCCTTTGTGAGTTGATTGATGTCATCCATGTTCAATATCCTTTGCAGAACTGAAAAGATTGAAGGTCTGGTCCTAGGAATGAGGTGGAGATAGGGATGTAGAGACTTAATGAGAGTCTGCAATGAGTGACATGCTTGGAGGACTCAAATGGCCCTCTATGTGGAAATCTTGAGATCATCTGAGATTTTCATTGCTCAGTGTTGGATGTGACTTTGGAATTTGTATGGTAAGGGTATTAAACTATATTCACTCTACTTGGAGGTTTGCAGGTGTATTTCATGCACAAGACCTAACTTTTTTTTGACAGCCTTTCACAACTTGTCATGGGCACTGTTTTTTTTATTGATTTTTATTGAGCTTTGCATTTTTCTCTGCTTTCCTCCCTGACTCTCCCCTCCCTATTTCAACCCTCCCCCAAGGTCCCCATGTTCCCGGTTTACTCAGGAGATCTTGTCTTTTTCTACTTCCTGTGTAGATTAGATCTATGTAAGTCTCTCTTAGTGTCCGCATTGTTGTCTAAGTTCTCTGGGATTGTGGTTTGTAGGCTGCTTTCTTTGTTTTATGTTTAAACCAGTAAGTCTACTGCAATAGTGACAGGCTTCTCTGGCGTGAGGAAGTCTTGAGGGGCAGGCAGAACGGAAGCTCAGGGAGTGCCTGCATCTGGAAATAAAAGAGCATCAGTGGTTTTAGATACTCAATTTGAACTCTATTAAATGAAACACAGGCCATTTGAGAGAGGTGTTTGTTCTGGATTCAGCTGTGTTCTGTTCAGAGAACAGCCTGTGGGGACAGATCTGTCACAAGCACACAGTGTCTAGTCTAAGACAGAGAACTCCCTCCAGCCTGTTTGCAAGCTAGATGATTTTGTAATTGAAGATAAACCTGACCTGAGCGCTCCTCAGCTCAGAAAAGAAAGTTCCTTGGTCTGGCCTTTGTGGCTGTTCGTGACTGACAGACAGCACCTGCATTTCTGAATAAAAGCAAACCTTGCTCCATTTTAACCCCTTCCATCTGGCCCTGTGGGAGACGACAACATGATGTAAGAGCTCTTCACATATGTATCCACAGGGAAACAGCAAACAAACAAATGAAACTAGTTCACACAGCGTGCGTGCCGCCCTTTCCTGGTGAGCCCACTTCATCTTGACATAGTTCTCCCGTAAAAAGTTCGGCATATGTGGGAAACTGCAAAAGGCACTCCATTAAAGGCTCCAGAAAAAATTATCACTGTTATTTTGGCATTGATCTAGGATCTACAGACAATGCAATTATAATAATAAAAAATAAGTATCGATATTAGAAAGGATAAAAAATGGTCATTATATACAGTTGATACTAGCACATACAAACTAAGAACGGATGAAAAAATTATTAGAAACAATAAAAATAAAACCCCATTAAGGTCACTTGTTATAGCAGTCAATGTATAAAAATCAATAGTTCCTCATCTCCAAGTTTTTATTATAAAGTACATCATACCACAAAAGCATGTATGTGCAGATATGCATATATACTTTTAGCTTGACATATATATCCAGTTAAAATTAAGCAGTCATGAATACCTCCTGATCATCTATCATTCTCTCTTTGGAGATATCTGTTGTTAGTCATTGCCTTGCCTGTTTGCTTTTGGAAAGCCACCATTTCATGTATCCACAAGGAATGCATTTCTGTTTGCTAATTTTGAGTTGCTTCTGTTGTCATTCATCACTGTGCTTCTGAATTGTCAATGCTGAGCACATAGCTACAGTTTATCCATTTCCTTTGCTCGGTGATAGTTTATGTGAATGTGTACCAGCCTCTCAAAATTCAAGCACATGTTTCTGTATATACACAAAATATTTCAAATTCAAGCATATAGAATATGTATATGTTTATATGCCTACACGCATTCAAAAACGCACATAATGTTGTATTTTCTTATGTGGTCTTCTGGATCTGTTCTTACTCCAGATGCCATCAGGACTTTTATCCTTGTTTTTCTATTCAAGTTTCAGCTTTTACAGTTGGGTTTTTAATTTACTTAGAAATGTGTTTTGTATGTAGTGTGAACTGGGTGTTTAGTTTTTTTTTCTTTTTAATAGGGCCCAACTGTTGTCCCAGCTCTTTGTATTGAAAAACCTGTCTCTCCCCACTGATTTACAGCATTCTTCTGTAATGAAGTGTGCACCCACCACTGGGTCTATTTCTGGGTTTCTGTACAGCTTCATTAGTTCTTAGCTTTCTGCATCCATTGTAGACTGCTGCAATGCTTGTGATTTCACAATAGACTTTGACATTTCATTCTCTTTGGGTACATCTTAGATATTCCTGCTTATTTGTAGTTTCACATAAGCTTTAGGAGCACACGCATTTGCACACACACGTACACACGCATGCATGCACACACAGAGTGGGGAACGTTGACAACTCTATCATGCTGATACTTCCAAGCTGAACAGATATGTTTTCTCATTTACTTTAATCTTATTTACTGTCTTTCAGTAAAATTTTATAATTTTCTCCACAGATGTTTTGACACATTTTGCCAGGTATGTGGTTTTTATTGTAACTCTGTAAATGGCTTGATATCATTTATAAATTTCAGGTTTATCACTTTTATTGCTGGCATACAGAAATACAATTTATTTTATAAATTGTTCTTAAACTACACAGCTAGCAGACCTGGTTTCACATAGATGCATTCTCAAACCTCTGCCAATTAATTAAAGAATGCACATTTTCCTCAAATCTGCATCTATAAATGTTGAACATGTTTTTAGGTTGCAAAGTAACTCTGAAATGCCATGGGTCTCTATCCTGTAACCCACTCTACATGTCCACAATTTAAATACAATTATGAAAAATAACTGGGGATAAAAGCAACTTGGCATTTACAAAAAAATCACATCACTTCTGTTATGTTCTGCACATAAACTACCTGCAACAGATTCGTGTTTTAAAAGCCCTAGTCCCCAGACGGTGGTGCTATTTTAAGAGAGCCGAAATTCTGGGAGATGTAGACTAACCCAAGGAATTAGTCTTGAGTGTGATTCCTTGGGGGCACTTTTTCTCTGATCTTTTTGTGCCTCATGCCCTGCTTCCTGCCTGTAATGAGGTAAACTCTGCTACAAGTGCCTGCTGCCAAGACATTCTGCCTAAGTGCATGGAGTCTAGCAATGATGAACGAACTCTCTGAAACTGTGAGCCAAATAAATTCTTTCTCACTTAAGTTGTTTACGTGAGGTAGTTTGGTCACAGCCACAGAGGTTAATTAACCTGGAGTGTTGGTATCAGAGGAATAAGGTCATTGTTGTTGCTGTTCCAGGCAGTGTGGTTCTTTGGAACTGGTTTGAAATGTTGGGTGGGGCTGGAATAGAAAAGCAGAGTAGAGAAAAGCTGGGGTGTGGAAGGCGAGTTTAATGGGTCATTTGGATGCTCTTAGGCATTCCAGTGAGGGATGTGGACAGTATGGATTGTGTTCTGAAGACTTGGGCTAAGAGCAAGAATTCTAGAGGCCATTTGTGTTACACAACGGCCCGGAACATGTCTATGACTTTCCTGTGTCCTCAAGTTCCGAGTGAGGCTGAGAAGCAAAGGACTTACAATACTCAGACCTCCACGTGGCTATTAGTGGCTAGTTTGAGCCTGCTTAATAGTAAGAACTGGGAAGAAAAAGCAGGGCAGGAAATTTTGAAAAGCTTGCAGTTTGGCTAGGAAAGAAAGACATGTCAAACTGGGGTTGAAGGTATGGCTCCTGAAAAGATCAGCATTGTTAAGAAGAAGCCCAGTGCTTTTCACTAGGACAATAGAAAAAATGCCTTGAGGGCATTTCAGGAACTGGCCACACTTTCCATCACAGGGCTTGCAGAAGAGAATGCCAGGCAGTCACCTGCCTGCACAGGGCAGCCTTGGGAAGTGCTTCCCTTGTTTCAGCCCCACATGTACTAGAGTTTGCTGAAGCTGTGGTCAAAAGGGATCCAGATATTGTTCAATCAGACTTTTGCACATGTGCATAATACTGGACTTCCAAGCATGAGGAATGTAAGAGTTACAGGAATTAGTGGAGACTTCCACCAAACTGTCAAAGAAAAAGCCAGGCAGTGTGTGGCAGGGCCAGAGTCCCTCTAGACAGTCACGGAGCTACATGTGAGAGGAAAGCCTAACCTGCAGCTGAAATGTCAGAATGTTGACATGCCCGAAATGTGTTGAGTCCATTAGGGAGAGCCACAAGAAATGAGTGCATCCAGACCCAAAGCTAGAGCTGGTGGGCTACAAATAGCAAGGTTACAGGGCAGGGCAGCCTTGTAGTCTCTGTGTTCACATTCTGATAACACATGCCTGAATCCTGAATGTGAAGATACAAGACTTGGTGCTCTTTGTCCTGCTGGGTTTGGGGGCTTCTGTCTTGCTTTGTTCTCCTCTGTTAATTCTGTGTCACCATTGCTCCATTTTGCAAGGCAATGCTTCTCTGTGATCGGTTGTCTTAGAAGTATAGAATCTCTACTGCATGTACTGGCTATGTAGGAGCCTAGTCTGTTTGGATGCTCACCTTCCTAGACCTTGATGGAGGGGGGAGGACCTTGGATTTCCCACAGGGCATGGAACCCTGACAGCTCTTTGGACTGGAAAGGGAGGGGGAGGGGGAGTGGGGGGAGAGGGAGGAAAATGGGAAGAGGGGAGGAGGTGGAAATTTTTAATAATAAGAATAATAAAAATAATAATAAAGAAAATTAAAAAACGAAGTATAGGATCTGAGGCTCTGAAAAGAAAGTCTTGAGTGTCAGAAGAGAACTTTGCTGCCTCTTGAACACTGTTGGAACTGTTGTTAACTCAAAGATGGACTAAATAAACATTTTGCATTATGAGATGGCCATGATTGTGGAAGGGTCAAAGGATAATGCTGAGGCTTAAATATGTCATTGTCCCTAACAGGTTCATGTTGCCAGTGTGAGGTCTCCAGCTCATGGCACTACTTCAAGAAACCATGGAAATGTTGGGGAGAAAGGTCAGACTGGGAGATGTATATCAGCGGGGATGTCTTTGAAAATTATAGCAGGTGTTTGGCTAATTTCTCTTTCTCTGCCTCTTGGCTGCTATGATGTGAACTTCTCTGTTCTTTCACAACCTTCAAACTGGATGAAATAACATTTCTGAAACTATAATCAAAATAAATCTTGCTTCCTATAAGTATTTCTGTCTGGTATATAGTCACAGCTATAAGAAAAGCAACTGATAACACACAAACTCATCAGAAAGCATACCACAGCAAGAAATGAAAATGAAATTCAGAATATAATGATGACAGTACTGTGCATTCAAATGCATGGGATAGCCAAACAGCACTCCAGGAGAAATTATGTAAATATTGCATTCAGGGTTCACTAAATTTTGTATTAGAAAAGGCTAAAATTTAATTCACTAAGAGCCAAAGTTAAGAATTTAAAAGAAAGAACAAATAAAAATGGGGGAGATAGTAAAATTAAAGGTGAAACTAAAGAAACAGAATATACATATATGCTAAAGAGGATCAGCATGCCTGAAACTTGGTTCTTAGAAGTGGCTCCAAAAAATGATAAGCTGAACACATATGCAACCCAAATGCATTTAGAGATGAAAAAGGATCAAACTGCATATAAAAACATGACAAGAAAATAAATAGATGACATAGTTCTAATATTAAAAACTTTCTAATTGTATAGAAAATCTATCTCAACACAACTGGCTTAATGAAAACAAGAAATACTCTTTCCACCAAGCAAAATACATAGATCCAGGTAATTTTGCAAGTGATTTTTTAAAAGGAGTGTGTGTCAGGGGTGCATATCTCTCAGCCTTCTTGCTTCTGCCTTCTAAACCTTGGGATTATATATATGTGTATCATGTTTAGCTACAGGTGAATTTTTATAATTTTTTACATGTGTATATATATATGGGGGGCTCATGTATGTGCTGATATGCATGAGTGTAAGTGTGTGTGTAGAGCACCTTAAAGACCATTGTATTCACTGAGGTAAAGTATCTTGCTGAATCTAGAGCTTATCTATTTGACTAGTCTAGCTTGCCCTAGGGATCCCCCATCTTTGCTTCTAGAGCACTGGGGTTATAGAAGGGTCACTATGTCTGCCCAGATTTTAATCTGGGTACTGGGAATCAGAAGTCTGGCTCTCACACATGCGTGGCAAAATCTTATTCTACTGGGCTATTCCCAGCCCCAAAGACTTAGAAATTCTCACTTATTTGTTTTATTGAAAATAGATTCTTTTCTCAAACAATGAGTCCTGATTACAGTTTCCCCTCCCTCTATGCCTTCCAGTTCCTCCCATCTATCCTCCCATCTGGGTCCCATCCCCTTTATGTCTCTCATTAGAAAAGAACAGGCTTCTAAGTGATAACAGCAAACCAAAACCTAAGACAGATAAAAATAAAATCATTGTGTGCATGAAGGCAGGTGCGCATGTGCCATGGCACACATGATGGGCGCGGGAGACAGCTCTCAGGAGTTGGGTCTCTTCTGCCATGGGTTCTGAGGGTTAAACTCTCCTAAGAATTATTAATGTGATAAATACATCAATGAAATTTCAAACATTAAATCAACCTTGAATTCCAGGAACATAACCATTTTTACCCTATCTGTGGCATTTTGATGTATCACATGGACCCAAACTGCCAACAGTTTGATCGGGGGCTTTGTTTTGTTGGTTGTTTTGTTGGTTGCTCCTAAGTTCACAAATGGTTTGAGCCACAATTTACTCCTTTTATTACCTCTGTTTATTTTGGAACTATGATTGTTTTACTATTAACAATTGAGTTGTGAGTAGTATAGTGTTTTGTGGTCTAAAGGACTTTTGATAATGTTAACTTGTTGGTGGAGGCTGCTCGTTCATTCCTGGATGCCCTGACCCAAAATATTCACACAGAAAGTGTATTAACTGCAACACTGACTGGCCAATGACTCTAGCGTATCCCTAGCAAGCTTTTACATCTTCAATTAACACATTCCTATAATCTTATATTTTACCCCAAGGCTTGTGGCCTACTGACAAGGCTCACGTCTTTCTCTTCTGGTGGCTCCATGGCTTCTCACTGACTCCACCTACTCTCTCTGTATCTCTTTCAGCCTGTTAAGGCATTGGTATATTCAGAGCATACATCACTTCCCACATCATTAGCATTTTTTTCTTACTTAAGAATTTGAGGAAGAGGAGATGAAAAGGGTGTCAGAAACGGAGGCAGAGGAGGCAGGACACTAGAACAAGGCCTTATAAATCGACTGAGCAAAGCTCATATGAACTCACAGAGATGGAAACACCAAGCACGAGGCATGCTCTGCACCAAATCCTCTGCACGTATATTACAGCTTCCAGATTAGAGTTTTTATGGAATTCTGTTTTTATGTGAACAAGAAGGTCTCTGATTCTTGTGCCTTCTCTTGGGCTCTTTTCCTTCTGCTTGGATTGACTTGTACAACTTCTATATGATTTTTTTTTCATAAATTCCAAGTGAATTAGCAAAATAGAAATGTTTTTCCCTAAATTGCATTCAGGTTTAATTGATAAAAGTCTAGTAGTAATTGGTATTCTTCATCCTCCAAAATAATGAAAAAGTGTTCAGACTTTAATTTCAAATTCCTAAAAATGGTGTTTTTTAATTTAAACTTATTTAAAGATCCTAAGACTTTACTATTTTTGTATATTCCTTTGGAAACAACCTTTTCTTTACCTCTGAAAACTTTCATTGTTTTTTTTTTAAGTGAAAAGTTGACTGGTGACAAATTATGACAACTTCTTCCCTTTAAATATTTTTAATTTTGCTTTCCAGGGTATTTTTTATTGGAATTCTAGATCAATAGTCCCCCTCCCCACAGATATTTAACGAATCAGTAAGCTTCCAATGTTTCTGCTGAGAACTTAAATTTCAGTTTTAGTGTTGCTCTAGAACTTTTGCCTACCATTTTTTCCCAGTTGCTTTGAAGATTTTCTTGTCTCTATAGTAGTTTTATGACACATACTATGCCTCCATTTTTTCTTCTATTTGTGGTCTCTTGAACCTATTGATTGATGGCTCTCATATGTAGTTCTCAGCCATTAGCTCTTTAAATATTACTATCTTTCAGGGGTACATTTTGCTTCTTGAGATTCCAGTTAAATACATTTTAGGCTCACACAATCTTCAATATGTTTTTCTCCACAGTGGTTAATATTATGCATTGCTATTAAGGGATAAGTGAGGCTTGTAGAAGTCTCTGTAAGAGACTGGCATTTGAATTGTCATATCAAGTGAAGATCTGTCATCTTATATGGGGTCAGGCTATTGCTATGATGACTATTGATGGCCCTAGAAGGAAATAAAACCTGTTTTCAGACTTTCTGAAGCCAGAACCTGTACTGGTATCTCCATATGCTGGCCTTGAACTTGGAATCTTGCCATCCTCCAGTTCTCAGCCTTTTGGTTCAGATTAAACTGCATCATTGACTACCTTAGCATCCTAGCTTGCTTTCTGTTGCTGTGATAAAGACACCATGACCCAAAGCTCAAGGCAGGATTCTGGAGGCAGGAGCTAAGGCATATCTCTGAGAAAACCCTGCTTACTGGCTTGCTCCCCATGTCTTGCTCAGTTTGCTTTCTTACACTTTCCAGACCACCTGCACAGGAGTAGCAGGGCTGGCACCACCCACAGTGGGCTGGGTGCTCCCACATCATTCATCACCAATCAAAAGAATGCCCCAGGGACACGCCCACAGGTCAGTCTTATAGAGGCATGATTTGTGTCAAGCTGCCAAAAAACTAACGAGCAGACTTAGACCACAAACGGTACCTATTTCATGGGACTTTCTTAGTCTTCATAATCCCATGTACTATTTTTCACAAGACAAACATATATACATATACACGAACATGGGGATTTATGTGAATAAGATTTAGATAAAATTACTTGATTTTATGCATACACACACATTTTCCTATTGTTTTTTTATACACAGAACTTTAATGGACACACACATACCTTGCTTCTGTTTTTTCATATTATTGGTTTCTCTTTTTATTCTGGAATATTTTCTCCTGAGTTGACTTACAAGTCCCCAAAGTTCTCCTCAGATGTTTCCATTCTACATGTGAATCTAACAAGAGACTTATTTGTATTATTTTGTTCTACTTGTGGAATTAGAATTTTGTTTTATACTTTAGTAAATTGTTTCTAGTCCCCCAATTGTCCATCTTGTCTTTAATTTCCCAGTTATTTGACCATCTATGTCTGATGACCCCAACATTTGAATTTCTCATTAGTCTGCCAGGGAAACATCAATGCTAGGAAATAGGCTCATTTGGGGGGACCTTTGTTGGCCCCATGTGATACTTTGATAATTCTTCTAGCTTCTTGGATGAAGGTTGATCTGACTTCTTTCTGAAATGCAATCTGGGAGATTTTCAGTATTCTGCTTTCCTACCAAATGCATTTGTTACTTTAATAATTAAAATGTTCACATTAAGAAATAAGGAATATCAACCTGTAAAAGAATGAAAATAGATCCATATCTATCACCATGCATAAAACTC
>LOEQ01003094.1:157725-169470 GCA_001685075.1 Bramus lutescens | reverse complement strand
TCCTTCCTTCCCTTCCCTTCCTTTCTTCCTTATATGCTTGCTTTTCTTTCTTCACTTTCAATAAGTGTATCCAGTTTTAAGACCTTAGTTTAGGACTCAAAGATTAATATAAACTTTGTTCTAGACAAATACTCACCCAAGTTATGGAAAAGAAAAAAGAACACATGAATTTATGATTCACCAAGTAAGGACTGGTAATGGGAAATGCCAAGTTCTCTGAGTACACAAAGGAAAACATTTAAATCGGAACTTTAGGGAGGTGTGAGTGGTTCATGGGAAAGCTCCTAGGAAATTCTTTAACCTCAAACTTAGAGTCAGCAAGGCAGGAGAGTTCTGATGGAGCCACAGAATTTGCAAAGGAACAGGTCTTCCTGAGAACTACCAGTCCAGTAGGGATGAAAGCTGGACTGAAGAAAGGGTGATTGAAAAGGATGAAGATGAGGGAGGCCTTAAGCAGTGGTATCATGAGGAGGTGCACTGGCCATTCCACAGGCTGTGTGGTACTGACTTGAGGCCAGTCTGGCACCTTCAGAGAAACTGCTGTGAGTGTTGACTGAGGTTTCTGTCTCTCCTGCTCCCACAGTCATTCAGTCCCAAAGAAACACACAGAGGTTTACATTAATAATAATCTGGCTGGCCTATTGGCTCAGACTTCTTATTAACACTTATAGCTTTTATTAGCCCAGAATTCTTGTTTGTGTTAGCCACGTGGCTTGGTACCTTTTATCAGTGAGACAATCTCATCTTGCTTCCTTTGTGACTGGCTTCCTCTATGTCAACTGCAGACTCAGCCTTTCCTCTTCCCAGAATTCTCCTGTTCTCATTGCCCTGCCTATACTTCCTGCTTGGTTGCCCCGCCTATACTTCCTGCCTGGCTACTGGTCTATCAGTGTCTTATTAAAGTAATACAACTGACAAATCTTGACAGGGTGTAGATCATTGTTCCACAGCACTGTGAGCACTGTATGGAGCAGTCTGGTGGGAAAGGCTTTTGACATAGAGAAAGGACTGAAATTGATAATTTTTGCACTGACTACTTTTTTGAAATATGGCAGATTGAGCATCAACACTGGCTTTTTAATCTATCCTGAAATATCATGCAAAGGATCCAGAGAGATCCAGAAAGGGAGACGATGCAATAGAAGAGGACACAACACAACCCTGAAGATGTTGACAAGAACGCAGAAATGACAAATAGTTGAGAAAACAAAATAAAGCTAAAATCTAGATACACTGCTTCTGTTCTCCCCACCTCCTCCTCCCACCTCTGTCTCTGCACCAGTAAGAAGGCAGTCATATGTAAACCAGGAAAGAACCCCATCCAGAAACTGGCCACACTGGTTCCCTCAGCTGGGACTTGAAGCTGACACAGGGAGGAATATTTATTTGTCATTAAAACAACCCTGTTTCTCATATTTTATTATAGTAGTTGATCTAAGCTATCCAATATAACAGGAAAGTATTAAAAACATAAAATAGCTATTTTCAGAAACAATGTTTTCAGATATTCAAAAATCTCAGAAAATGGACCTCTTGTATTTTTGATTTTGGTCAATAATGGAGTATATGCTTCTTTAAAAAATAGTAAATAAGGTACTGCAGGGGGGGATAGAAGAGTATGAAGTCAGAAGAACCAGAGCAGCATGGAAAATGGAGAAGATGACATAGTGAAGACAGATCTCAGCTGAGTTTCAGGTCTAGAGGGTAAATGGCCCATGGTACCTTTATGACTTCAACCACATTTGTATGCCTGGGGAAGAGCTTGCTGAATTTATTATGAATTAAGAGCAAGTACATGAATATATTAGAAAGTTGTAGATGCAGATGTAAACAAAATGAAGAGTAAAGAAAAGCTCTCACATTACTCTGCAGGGCTCAGTTAAGACAGTAGTTAGCCACGGGGATGAAGATGCTGAACATTGATCTACAATCTCAAGTCAGTGCAACCATATTGGCCGATGGAGTGGTTGACAGAGCTTTGCAAATACTTTGTACAGAACCACATAAATGCTTCAGGCTTGGGAGCCATATGACCCCTGTTGCAACCACTTCGCCGCTGTCACAGCCATTGCACAAACAAGTGGGTGTGGCTCACTACTCTTCCGTATCTTTTTTACAAAACATGCACATAACCCTTATTGGTGACTCCCCAGATAGAAACGTGTGCTCGAAGGAAAGAAGTGAGGGTACTAAAATTTCACATTGCATGGGGGAAGCAGGAGTTAATGCCTGGGATGAAAACACACAAAACCCGAAGTAATGACCTAAGCATATCTGTCAAGCTATGGAGAGGAGTACTAATGCAAACGGAAGGGGTGGCTGTGGGAGCTTGCAGTTCGCTGCGCGAACACAAACTTGGTGGGTGTTTTATGTCTTTAACCCAAGTCGTGGGGAAGTTGTGTAATAACTAAATTAAAAATTTGTGTGGGCAGCAGCACACAGCTGTTTGTTTGGATGCTGAAGAAATATGAGGTCACTGAATGTGCCGGAGGAGGGGAACTTGGGCACTGGAACATTGGCTGAGTTTTCCATCCCTTCGTTTGACTCCAGGTGGAAGCTCAGGTACATAGGCAGGTGTATGAGTGGAGGCTTTGTACCTGTCAGTGGACGATGATGATGGTGATGGCGGTGGCGGTGGTGACGGTGATAGACCTGATGCTAACTCCTCACTGCTGGCCTTGAATCAGTCGTGTCACAGTGATTAGCACAAACCTCACCCAAGACACTGGTATATGGGGTGGGTATTGAAGGACAGGTGTCCCAAAACACCCTGTTAGTGTTCCCAGGTGGGTGGTGTTCATGTCAGGCGGGGAGGTCCCTTCAGAGCAGAGCTAGGTTGCCCAGAGGCAGCGTTAGGGAAGAAGGATTCTAGGCAGAGGGAGGGTGTTAGGCCTACACCTGAGCTGGGCTCAGGCAAGAACATCAGGGCTGTTGAGATTTGTGGGTCTTAAGTCTTCCCAAGGCTCTGAATCACAGCAGACGGCTCACGGCAAATTAATGAAGCTCATTTTGACTGGAACCATTGTTTGTGAATCATCATGTCTGTGCTCATTAAATAAATTGTCAGTGTCTTCCCAGGCATTATGGATGCATTAGAAATTAGGGATCTTCATAAATAATGTGTCTGCTTGTGTTTAAAGAGAACAGGGATCAGGGAGGAGGAAAAGAGAGAGGAGGAAGAGAAGGAGGAGCGTGAGAAGGGAGCTGGAGGCCGCAGCATCCATGCTGGGAAGAGGCAGGAACACGGGATCCACCTGAAGAGAGTGTGGTGTGAGGCTGGCACTGTCTCCAGGCAGGACCCGCTAGCTCTTCCGGATATGTCTTTTTTCATTAGGTGGAAGAGGACACCAATAAGATAGGTGGAAGAGCAAACACCCATCTCCATCAGCCTTTTCTCTACAGATCTGAGCCAGTGATTTTGGGGTGATGGTGGGTATGGAATTTTCTCCTGTCACTCCTTTTGGAGTCAGTGGCTTGTCTTCAGCAGCCTGGGGGTCATGATAAGCAAGTTAGGCATGATTGACACCTCCTAACTACTCTCTAAGCCCCCATTCTTTTTTTTTTTAAATCTCTCTATCTACCCATCTGTCTGCCTGTCTTTATATATGTATGTATATATGGTCTTTGTGAGTGCGTATGCACATAAGTGTACAGCTTTTGAATGAGTATAGAGACAACCACTCTTGACCACAGATCTATGTCTCTAGTCCCTGTCCCTGCTTCTTCTTGCCAGGACCTGTGAAGCAAGAACACCAACATGGCTGATTTAGTCTATCGATCTCTTGTGGCATGACAGCCTCTCAATACAGATTCACTCCAGGAGCTGCCACTGATGGGAAATCTACACATTTGAACTAAGTAGCTCCACGGAAGTCTCTTTAAGCTCTTCCACCTTCAGTGGCCATGACGAACATCAGGGGAATTCTGGGAGCCATAAACTAAGGATGAGAAATGGTTTGTTTTCCTTTTCAGGATGCAGGGCTAGACATGGGAGCGGCAAGGCTGGTAGAGCACTTTGCTTGTAGTCACTCACACATGTAACTTCCCAGGGGTTACTGAGCACATACTCTGTGCCCAAGTTTCATACTCCTGTGCTGCCAAGAACTATGCTTATGCAGTTTATAGCCGGGATGCACATGTGAATGAATGAGTGTGTGTGTGTGTGTGTGTGTGTGTGTGAAAAGAGATAGAGAGAGAAAGAAAAAGAGAGAGCACATAAGCTAGGACATGTGTGTGTGTGTGTGAAGAGAGATAGAAAGAAAAAGAGAGAGCACATAAGCTAGGACGTGTGTGTGTGTGAAGAGAGAGAGAGAGACAGAGAGACAGAGAGAGACACAGAGAGAGAGGGAGCAAGCAAGCTAGGACACATTTGTGAGTGTGTGTGTGTGTGAGAGAGAGAGAGAGAGCTAGGCTGCATGTGTGAATGTGTTTGTGTGTGTGAGAGAGAGCTAGGATGCATTTGTGAGTGTGTGTTTGTGTGTGTATGTGTGGGCTGTGGGTGTAACAGAAACAGCCAAACAGAGGAGCAAGTCAGATGACTTTAAATGGTGACGGCTCAGTGAAGAAGATAATATAGGCAGAGTGACAGAATGACAGCAGAGGGTGAGCAGGCAGTGCTGTCCCTGCTAAAAGGAGACACTTAGACTGAGTGACCGGTGACTCTTGCCAAGGAAGACCCAGGAGTAGAGAGCTAGTGCAGAGATGGTGTGGGAGGTGACCCATGACTGGATCTGTATACTCTTATGAGCTGCTCTGCTTGCTAATTGGAGCGTGAACAACAACGCAGAGTTGATCCTTCCTGGGATGATCCCAGCAGCACTGAGCTTTCTCCACTTTCTTGTTCCCATCTTTCCAGGTAAAATCCTGTCCTCCATGTGGTGTAATAAAGCCTGGGGGAAGAAAGTCATCCCCCAAGCAAGTCCTCCCCATGCTCACTTAGTCATTTGGGTGCTGGTCATCTAACAAAGGTGACTCCGCATACTGGATCCATCATTGCTGGTGAAGGCCAAGCATTCAGGCTAACCAGCAGACATCTGGGCCAGGACAGAGAACTACAGTGCTGCGCCTCATGGTTTACCATGTTAAAATGCAGGTTCCCAGTGGGCAGACCTCTGTCAGGACTTGGGTACTTTTCTTGTCTAACTACCTTCCATGTGATAGCACTTCTGCTGGTTTATGGCACACACTCTGAATGGGATCAGATTATTTCACCTCCAAACATCTTTGGCGTAAGTATTGTTTTGAGCTGGAGACAACTGAGAAATGACAGACATTAAAAGAACACTCTCCCTCCTCCTAATTGCCTACAAACAGGGCATTAATTTCCCTTTGTGGAAGTGGCATAAATGTGCCTTCCTCATTCATACCAGCCGGAGGCAGGTGACTCTTGTCACTTGGGACGGAGGGCTGGCACTGAGACTAGTCTGTATAAAACAAACTTTAGCAAATGACACCTCTCTGCTAGGAGTTTCCCCATAGATTTTCCTTCCCATGATTTACTATCCCTGAAACCCCAGATCCCTTTCCATTTTCTAGTTAGTTCCTTATAATTTAGCGCCCTTTGCCAAAATGATATCTATGCCTCTGAATCTAATTTTTTTTAAGTTTTCTATTCCTTCTCTTTGAAGCCCCACAAACATAAAATGTTAACATTAACAATTTTTGTATTATTTCTTCTGCTAACTCTTTTGCTCTTTTAGTTCACAAAGAAGAGTAGAAGGAAATCCTTTTTCTCCTTCCAGTTCATTCATTCTGAAGTCTGTAACAGGTTACAAGATTCATGACTAAGAAGATGAAAGAATTTTCCAAGGAAGTTGATGAGTCATGTTTTTAATGAGCTTTTGGAAATTTAGATACACCAAAATCTGATATTCCTGATCTCCAGCCAGCAGGGTGCTAGCGAATGTTTAAAAACAACTGTCTATTTGAGAACCAAGGTCCAGGTCTGTGGGGTTGGTTGGTTGCTGTGTTGTAAATCTCTCAACAGGGTGACTTGTAGCTTCCAACATGAGGTTGTTTAATTGAACCACAAATAAAATATATTCAAAAGATAATTCCAGAAACACAGAAAATAGTAAAAGGCAGCCAATTAATTAAGGATTTGGTACTTACTACTTCTATCTTTAAAAAAATTATTATTTGGAATATCATAGATGTATACAATATATCTTTATAATGCCATCCCCCATATCCTCCTTCTTATTCTTCCTGGCTCCCCCAACACATCAACCTCATGTCCTTAAAAAACAACCCACAGAAGTCATTTAGTGTTCCCCATATGCCCATGGGTATGGGACCATCCACTGGAGCATGGCCAACCTACCAGGACCACCCCACCAAAGAAAAATAACATTTCCTCCACCAGCATTCATTAACTACCAATAGCTAGCTCCTCAGCTAGGGTGGAGCCTTCAAACCCCACCAGTGTTCACGTTGAGAATCTGACCTGGCTGCTCTTGTCCAGGTGACCCACAGCTACGGTGAGTTTGTGTGTGAAGCAGTCATGTCCAAAGGATAGCACTGCGCAGCACCCTCCCCAGCCTCCAGATCTTACACTCTTTCTGAACTCTTTTCTGTGATGTCTTTGATCCTTCCAGAGGCAGGTGAAGGAGATGAAATATCTATGGCTGACCACTCACAATCACTTATTCTTAGCACTTCTAACAGTTAAGAGTCTCTACATTAGCCATTACCCCCGCAAAAGGAAGTTTTCCCGATCAAAATTGAAAGGAGCACAAATCTATGGATCTAAAAGTAAATACTTAGAAGGGAGTTAGCAGCATGACCATTTAGCAAAACATGATCAATAGGTTCCCCATTACATCTCCTGTCCACTAGCCAAGGATTCTGATCAGTTTATAGTACTTGGCACAAATTCCCTCCTGTAGAAGAAATTGTGAAGCTGGTTACTCTGTAAACAATCTAGCCACTATTGCAGCAATGGGCACATCTTTCTTGGACAGTCAGTATTGTAGCATTCCAGGACTTTATGTCTTACTAGAGTTACTTAACTATCCATGGGCACTGTGACTTTCTTCACAATACCCAGGAAATGGATTCGGTATGGATGCCCATCCACTGAAGAGCAGATAATGAAAATATGATGCACCACGAACTACCACTCCACTAGAAAGTTAAACAAAGTAATGAACTTTGCACGTAAATGGATGGGAACATTAAACAATTATACTGGATGAGATCACCTAGGACCCAGAATAACTTCCTTACCAATTCTATTATTTGAGTTTTAAAAATCCTTGCAGTTTCAAAACCTGTTCCAAAAATTCCTCAAAGTTTGGCAACCTCTTCCTCTGGCCGATTTACAGTGCGAGCCCCAGACAGAGGTTTCTATAGGAAGGGAGCTATTTCCTCAAACAAGTTCACCACCTCCTTGAGGGCCTCCTAGCTCAGCCCTGCCCCCTTTCCTTTCCACGGCTGGGTTCTGAGCTCCAGAGTCTGATCCATTCTCTGGATAGGTTCAGTCAGTGCTTGCTGGTGAGCGACAGCAGGGATGTTACAGATGCCTGTGGGGTGGAAAAAGGGGAGTGCTTGGGGGTACTTCTGGCCTGTGCCCTTGACAACTCTTTATTTTGCTTTTTCTGAGACAGGATCACACTCAGTAGCTGAGCTCGGACTATAACTCCCTGAGTAGCCCAGGCTGACCTTGGATTAAATATGCAGTCAAAGATGCCCCTAAACACGAGATTCTGTTGTGTTAGCCTCCCTGGTTCTAGAAGCATAGATGTGCTCAACCTTGGCCACTTTATCTGTTCTTTATTTGCATTCATGAAGCTCTCTGGGGTGTTTGAACAACCTGAGACCCAGAGAGGAAATGCTATTTGTTTAAGATCACACATTAAGGTGGTTGGGAATGGAGGCTCAAAGCCAGTGATCTCTGACAGCAATCGAGTCCCATGGACAAGACCTTTGTAGATGCTGATAAAAGTGGGTTAGTGAGTGGAACTCTTCAGCTGGATGCCGTATCCCTCGAGGCCTCTGCAGATTTGGGCCCATTCTCTTTTAGCTTGGAGGAATTTATGACTATTTAAATATTTTTTCCATTTATGAAAGCTTTTAGAATGTTTTCTTTTCCCTCAATAGCTATTTTTAGTTTTAGTTTTCTACCCTTAACGATATCATTAATTTATATCCTAAACATTACACTGGATTTTCCATTTATGTGATTGTGTTTAAAATTACCAAACACTTCTTTCTTGCTGCTGTTGTCTGTGGGTGCTCCTCACGAGGGACTCTTTTCTTGTTTTGTGGGTTCATTACCACTTTCTCTTCCTTCTGAGAGTCTCTTCAACCTTGTGCTCAGTACCTATCCTCAGCCAGGCTTCTGCCTTCTGGTAGCTCTACTTGAAAAGAGACTCATGACTCAGTATGTGGTCCTTATGTCCTCTGTTCACTGTAGCCGCCCTGTCCTCCTCTCCTGTGGGTCCTCAGATTTTCTTTGGGGAAATCTTGCAGAGAGCTATGGTGGAGATTGGGGGTGTGGGGATCTCAAAGGTTTCCTATTTTAAGTCTACTCAATCCATCTCTCTACTTTGTCCTGCTTCTACTGCAGCAGCAGTTGGGCCGAGGTGGGATTCTGGGGTTACCTCGGTGGTTATCAACTTGCTTTGCCGCTGGCATCATCCCTTGTCCTTTCCATTCCCTGACTCACGTGATTCCTTCCCAGCTGGGAGTAGTGGCTAAGACCCGAAGACACCGCTCACTCCAGCTCTAGTATTCCAAACATCATTCTCCTCTCCAGGCTCCGTAAAGCTTGCTCAGTCTGGAAATTGCCAGCGCCAGTCTAATAAAGTCACCCTTTTGCTTATGCTGGCTTAGAGGTAGATTTCCATAGTTTGCAGATCAGTCTTACCTAATGCACAGGGTAGGTAGGGCCATTTGATCAAGCAGATAATCTAATGTGGTGTTGATCTTTTTATACAGAATACGTATACCAGATTTCCATAGAGGTCCCTAGAAGTGGGGATGGTGGTCTCTGCTTGACCTCAGGCTTGAAGGGATGGCCATTGGCTCCCCTGACAAGCCCAGATATCTCCCTGGGGGTCAGCTTGCAGTCCAAGGCTTCCTCAGCCCATTCTCTTGGCACTTTAAGTGACTCTGCCTTCCCTTCCCATCGCCATCCAGTTTAACCAGTGAGCTGATGTGAGAACAGCTCATCTTTCTGACTGATCTTCTTTAGCGTGGCCAAGGTACACCCTTGGTGCATGACAGAAAATTGAATGAGGCCTTTTGATTCTAATTCATGCTTTTCTAGTCCATACCTGGGTGATTTACTCGACACTCTTGCTCTTCAAATAGCTTTTTGCTAAGATCCATGTCATTTAAAAAAAGTTTCCATTATATATATTCATGTAGTTATATAAGGACATTTCATCCAATTACATTGTATGAAATTTCTTACATATACCTAGCAGGTTGAGAATGTTACTCTGTACCCTCCTGCCTTTCCTTTTTTACTCTCCTGCTAGTCTCCTTTTTCCCTGTAAGCTGATTTGCCTCTACATTCATGTCATATATATATATATATATACGTGTGTATGTATATGATTTTATGTATGCATATAAAATCTAGGAATCATAAATGAGAGAAAGCATACAATATTTCTTTTTATGAGATTGTTTTAATTCACTTAATATGATTATTTTCAGTTGCATCAATTTTACTGATAATTCACTGTTCTTTATGGCTGCTATATAAACACACACTCACACGTATTCTTACCTATTCATCTGTTCTTGTACATCAAGGTTGATTCCACTGCTTGTTCTACATTCTCCCTGCTGCAGTTCAGCCTCCGGTCTTCTGATTGCTTTCACCAGTGAGCAAAGGGAGGTGCGTAATTTATCCGTATAGGACTCAGTAAGTTTCAAACCAGCACCTCCCTTTGCTCACTGACGAAAGCAATCAGAACACCAGAGGCTGAACTGTGGCAGGTAGGCTGTAGAACAAGCAGTGTCTGCATCTCTCTAAGCCTAGACCGGATCACAGACTCCACGATGAGACAAGGCTGCCACAGTCAAGCGCCTTATAGAGCACACACAGCAGGAGCTGGTGGAGTCATTGTGAATGGTACAAGGAGCAGCTTATGGAATGGAGAAATTGGGATGGATCTTGGGTGCATGCACTTCTGAGGAATGAGATCTGTTAGAACAGTTCTCCTGGTGAGTTCGGGCATGGAAGGCACATTGTTGGAGTTATTTAAAAACTAACTATTGAAGCTCTTTGGGGACCAATCCTGCGCTGATGGGGAGGGAGGTGAACAAGATACCTTAATAGGTCATTTTAGTCTGTGATTTCAGTAAAGACCACTGTTCTCATGGTACATTGAGGTTTTTCTGACAAGTCTCAATTTCTAAGTGCAAGAAGTTTCTGGGTTGAACTGAAGTGAGTGACGGACGGGCTTTGGACAACAAGAACTTCCCGTGCTGATTTGTTTCTCTGCATTCTTCCCAGACGTTCTTGTGGGCAGCCTTGAGGAGCCCATGTCCTTCCATTTGGAAGTGTCATCCCCACCTGTCTTTAAGTGTTATCACTTGAGTACATTTCTGTGGTCCCCAGCCAAGGCCCCAAGGCAGCTGAGAACAGTGACATATGCTAAATTGTCTGGTTCCCAAGGAGCCTGAGCAGGCCCACTGAGAGGCCCATAAAATCCTGCCTGCAATTCCCTGCCTCCATATGCTCCGCGAGGTGTTTGCTCGGATTTGGGCTGGTGGGTACAGAGGGAGCCCGGCTAATGGCGTTGTTTGCTGAGTTAATTGTTCTGTTTGATCTGAGGCTCTTCCAGGATGCACAGGGAAATGAGGTGTTTGGTCAGGGTTTTCCTTGGGAGCAAAGTTTACCTCATAACTTGGAGAGGAGAAGAAAATTAAAAAAAAAGAAAAAGAAAGAAAGAAAACCACCCAGAAAGGTTGTGTGGAAGGCAGGAAGACCACGTAGGGCTGTACAGGACTGTGCGACCATGCCTGGGAACAGTTAGCCTGAACAGTGGGAAGGGTCTTCAAGCCACTTAAAGCTTGTTTCTCTCTGGCTGCCAAATGAAGGCAAAAATAATACATCTCATAACTCCCCTTATTTATGCTGTTTACATTATCTATTTCCAAAGAAGCATCCCACAGGATACAAAAAAAGGGTGCCTACGAAACAAGCCAATTGTAACAAAATGTCAGACATTACACGAGATGGGGGCGGGGCAACGATCACAGGCAAGCCCCAGCATAATTTGGCTGGGAAAACAAAGTACTAAATTAGCTGGGGATATTAGAAATACAACGAAAGCATAAGCAGAAATACCCAGGAGCCCTGATTTTCACCGTGTAATGAAGGGATGTATGCCTGATTAGGGCGAGAGAAAAATTATTTCTCGGTCTTAAATTCTGAGGAGACATATTGAGGGAATAATCTTTCCCTATCATCACCACCCCATGAGGTTGTTTTAAATAAGTAAAATTATTAAGGAAAAAGTATTTTCTAAAATGTAACACAAAGGCTACATGCATGGCAATCCCGTTACTGAGGGTGACAGTTCCTTCAATAGCAATTTTGTCTTGGGAATGGCTTCCTGGGGCAAGGAGGTGGGGCTTGGATTGTCTGGAGTTCTAGTAGAGACTGAATTCCTTCAGCAAAAAAAATTTTTTATTAAAAAATTTCCACCTCCTCCCCTCCTCCCATTTCCCTTCCCTCCCCTCCCCCTCCCTCTCCAGTCCAAAGAGCAGTCAGGGTTCCCTGCC
>LOEQ01003094.1:127091-151793 GCA_001685075.1 Bramus lutescens | reverse complement strand
GGGGAGGGAAATGGGAGGAGGGGAGGAGGTGGAAATTTTTAATAAAAAAGCAAACCAAAACCAAATTAATTAATTTTAAAAAAGAGTCAAGGCAACAGGTGAAATTTCTGCTGCATCTTCTGCAGATGGCTGGACCCCAGAATCTCTCTTTATTCAGAGATCTATGTAATACGTAGAAAGGAGCTTCATCTTCAACATGGGACCCCTCCTTAAAAGTGTTGGTAGCATACGCCTTTAATCTCAACACTAGGAAGGCAGAGGCAGGCGGATTTCTATGAGTTTGAGGCCACCATGGTCTACAGCGTGAGCTCCAGAATAGGCTCCAAAGCTACAAAGAAAAACCTTGTCTCGAAAAAAACCAAAAAAAAAAAATCCATCTATCGATATGATTCTGAGAAATGGCTTCTGAACGCTCCATCCTATGCTGTTGCTGAAGATGCCTGGAGGTGGAACCGTGCTGTGCTCAGGCAGCAATGACAAAGTCAGCCTACCCCTGCAGGAGTTCCAAAGCCTGGACCTGGGCCTCTTCTGCAAAGGAGACTGGAGCATCTTTGCACCTGTTCTCTTTTCTTTGTTTATTTCTTTCCTAATAGTGAAGCTGCTTGCAGCATCCTAGTACAGAGGCCTGCCAGGTGCACGTAAGGAGAACAGAGCATCAGATGAACAGCACCTCTCTGTATGGCAGCAAGGTCTTGATCTCATTCAGAGAGCAGGCAGGCTTTTCTTGGGCTCCAGGGTGGCTGGCGTGTAGTATTCTGTGGCTGCCTTTGCAGTTTCATCTTGATGGCCCACAGTAGTGCGTGGGTTTCTGATGTTGTTTGTGTGGTACCCGTATCATCCTCAAAGCCTGCTTCCCTTGCCCTGTGCTCATAGCCCATTGTCTAGCAGCTCGTGTATGAGAGATTGGGTATCAGGGTTTGAGAACACAGCCCTCCAGTGTTCTCTTGATGTGTGACCTCATCTCCAGTTACAATGCCACACATGAGAGATCTGGAGTCACAGGAAAGAGCTCAGCCACACACTGCCTTGTCCTTGCTGTTATCTACTCATTCTGGGACTTTATAAAAGCTGCACACCCTTTAGTGCTGACTGTGAGAAGCGCAGCTGCCGGTGCCTGAGTCTGGTGACAGTACAGATCATGAATACCAGGCCTGGCCCTGCTGTCAAGACACTGCTACCCCCTGTATCCAGAGGACAGGTGGTGTGAGAGCAGCAGGGCTTGCACTGACGTCACTGCTGGCCAAGGGATAACTGTTGGACCCAGGGCCCTTTGTCATACGCGCGCAATGCAAGATGAAGGCTGACCCCTGATTTGCCACAGGTGTAGGGCCGGGCTCCCTGAAGTCATGCTCATAATATTGCTTGCTTTATTTTGAGACAGAGTTTCCCTTTGTAGCCTGGGTTAGCCTTGAGCTCACAATCCTCCTGCTTCTGCCTTCTAAGCCCTGGAACTGTAGGTATGCACGACCACCCCTGGCTAATGTCTGGTTTTAACTTTTTCCATCTACCTTTGCAATACCTTGAAGCATTCCATACTATTAGCTGCTTTGTTTGCCTTTCTCTTCCGGTGCCTCTGGGTTTTGGTGCTAGCCTTTTCCTTCTAGGGGTCAAGGCTGGATGACTCCAGGGTCTGTCCTTGGACCTCCTCCCCTCATCTCACCACTGCACCTGGGCTTTTCCTCGTAGCAGTGTCTTGAGTCCCAGACTGAACTCTTGTTCCCAATAGCACTGGGCTACCTCTAACTCAAATGTCAGCTTATACTGTTCACATCTCTTCTAGGATCCACAGTGGACTCAGGGCTCCTTTCTCTGACCTTGACATCAAGGGAACTGTCTCTCTGCTTTTCTTTACTTCATGGATATCATGTCTCCAGAATCCAGCTCTGGGCATTCTGTTGGCACTCGGCTCCTCTTGACTACCACCCACCCTTGCTCAGTCATCTCCTCTTCCTTACTCACCTCTTATTTGGGTGGCCATCTTGCTTCAGGCTGCCCTTCACCATGTCTAAGCTGTTGACTAGCAGAAGCCTTCATTTGATTCTCAGTCTTCTGTTTCCTCCTTCTCAACTTCTCCACATCTCCCTGTGCAGTCGGATCGCCTGACACACAGCTGTGAACAGGCCTTCTCCCAACATCTCAATACTGGAAGAAGCAAGTCTAAAACTCCAAGACTGGCGCAGCAGACTATGTGAGCCGTTAAGGCATGCCTGTGTTTTAGTCCAGGGTCAACACGAAGTCCTGCACTGCAATGCTAGCACCACCTGGGAACTTGTTGGAAAGGAAATTCTTGGGTCTGACCAAAAGTCAGATGGTCTGGGAGAACTCCCCTGATGGCTGTGTTTTGGCAAAGGATTCTAGGCGGGTCCCACACAGTTGAAGTCTGAGAGACAAACTTCTTGCTGGGCCTTTTCAGAACTAGCTATACTTAGGAAGGAAGCACTTGAGCAGATGATAAAAATTGTTCTCTACCTGATTCTATGTAAGACCAATGGATTCAGGATCTAGGACAATGGTCTCTAGGATCTAGTCCGACAGCTGGAGCTACTGAAGGCCTTGTGTCGACCACCCCACCCACACGTCTCCACGATTCACTTGCATTTTCCCTTTACCTTCCTGCACCTATCCTAACCTTACTTCTCTGTCAAATTCCCTCCTCCGTTACTCTCTCCTCCGTTAACTGTTCCAGGAAGGAAGTGATCTGGTCTCTTAGAAAACACCCATGCAGGACTGAATAAGGCAGTGCATACCAGCAGTCCCAGCACTCGGGAGGCAGATACAGGAAGACTGTGAGTTCAAGGCCACCCTGGGGTTTGTAGGGAGACCCTGTCCTCCTAAATTCAAACCAAACAAAAAAATTTTAAAATAAACATGTACACGCTCTGTAAACTGTCAAGTGTTTGTTACTAAGATCATATTATAATATGTTAATCTTTTGAATATGCTACTAGTCATGTCTGGCATTTTTATGGGTGCTGACTGTGACTGGCATCATTTAAATGCTTTAAGTGGATTAAGCTGTTTAATCTTCTTTGAACACTACAGAAGAGGAACCGGAATTGGGCACAGAGAGGCTAATTAACTTGTCAAAGGTAACATACCTAGTAAGGGGCAAAGCTAGGAGTTGGTCCTGGCCATCTTGGCTTTAGATTTCTAATGTCTCCACATATACTTATGCATGTAATAAAAATAGCTATGTGAATATCATATGTGTACAATAGTACCCCTGGTTCTCATAGTACTCTGTAGGTAGATCCTTTGAAACAACTTTGTGAGGCAGGAGCTGCTATTGCCAATCCCATGTTCACATCAGGAAGGGCAAGGCTAGAGAGTGTACACCCCTCCACTAGGGCATACCCCAACATGGGGCTGAAACTGGAGCTTGAGGTTAGTGGCTGGTTTAAATCCAGGTGAAGGCAGGGCAGCCTCCAGGTCTGTGTGTGTGTGTGTGCGTGTGTGTGTGTATGTATGTATGTGTGTGTATGTATGTGTATGTGTGTGTAAGTATGTATGTGTGTGTGTATGTATGTATGTGTGTGTATGTATGTATATGTGTGTGTATGAGTGTATGTATGTAATATGTGTGTGTATGTGTATGCATGTATGTGTGTGTATATATGTGTATGTGTGTGTATGTATGTGTATATATGTGTGTATGTATGTAATATGTGTGTGTATGAGTGAGTGTGTGTGTGTGTATGTGTGTGTCGGGGAAGTGGGGAAAGGGCTTTCCTTCCTGGGCATGTTCCTCCCTTGTGTGTAGCCTGGCAGAGATCAGCCATATTGAGCAGAGAGGGAGGAAAAGGGAAAAAAAGGCCTTGGTCTTGGCTAGACAAAGCTATGAACATCTGGTCCTGCAGGGAAGAGGCAGATAGGGGTGTCTCAGTTCACAGTCAGTTCTGGGGGATCACCTAGAGGGTGAGGAAGATGCCAGGAGGAGACTGTCTAGTGTTCTAGGCAGCAAAGGGATTCTTGAGAGAGCAAGGACACAGTACAGAGGAGGGGGAAACCATGGGCCCTCCTAAGGTCCCTGACTGGGTTCACAACATGTGTACGCTGGTGTAGACCAAGTACTTAGAAAATGCCATGCACAGTTCATTTTGGGGGGAATGTGTATCACAGTGTAGTAGAGTGTGCCTGTTGTGCCCTAACAGAGCGGAGATAAGGGCTACACAAATACCTCTCCGTGACATATGAACATAACTCCCACATTCCAGACACAGCAGTGTCTACTCCTGTAAACTCTCAGACATTAGTTACTGCCATCATCCTGTAAGTGCGCAGCCTACACCTCTGTTGTGATGATTCCCCATGCTAGGCCACATGAGCCCCTCCAGTGGCAGCCTGTCCTCTATCCCCAGGCGTTTTCTGAGTACTCCACACATAATAAGTACTCAGTAAATATTTATTGAAGAAATAAATCACTTTCTTTGAAGGGTGATGTTTCCAAGTGCAGGATGAGCCACATGGAAAACCCGTTCTATAAACAACATCTTAGAGGTGTTGAGTGGGGCTTGGCCTTTTCCAGGACAGATGTGCTGCAGCCCCACTGAGAAGGATATGCTTATTTATTGTGCTTAGGGGGCTGTCTGAACATTACAGCTGTGCCTATGACAAAACCACTAAGGCAGGGCTAGCTCCACATTCTAAGGTGTAACTGAGAGCCAGGCCTGTCTCTGGTGATGACATCAGATCCTTAGTGTGAGGTCAGATGGCTGTACCTACATCCAGGCTTCCCAGGCACCAGTTGCATCATCTAGCTAGGGTCCCATTGCTCCGGCAGCAAATTGAGGGGTTTCTCTGCCCGGTGCCCAGAGCTGTGGCTCTTTTCTGTGCTTGCTTAGTTTTTGGCTGTCTAGCATCTATGTATCATGGTTAGTCCTCCTTTCTCCCATGCTATCCCCTCCTCTCTTCCTGTTACCTATCTTCTCTCTCTCTCTCTCTNATCTATCTATCTATCTATCTATCTATCTATCTATCTATCTATCTATCTATCTATCTATTTTGTTAGAGGCTCCAGCTTGCCACCCCTGCATGGTCCTGTAAGTCTCATTCCCCATCCCCCAAACCCCACCCACTCAGAGTGCCCAATTTCCTCCCCTGTTACCACCAGCTGCCCAAGTCCTTGCTTAAGCACCCAGCTTTTGACCATACTTGAGCACAAACCCAGTTTTTGGCAGACCACTCATTGCTTGCAATATATAAAACTTTCCAGGCCTGGCCTAGGCACATGACTACTCTGACCTCAGTCTCTGGGACCAGAGAACCTTTCCATGAGTTACTTTGCTTAATATACCTGTTGTTATATATTTTTCATTCTGGCTTGATCTGGTTTACTGCATTGGCAGAGAAATTCATTATGGGGGGGTAGAAAACCTATTACTATTATTCTTTATATCTAATCTATCATCTGTTTCTCCTCTCTCTTTCTCTCTCTCTCTTTATGTGTGTGTACCTGCTGGTCTGAATGTGTACCATATACATGCAAGTGCCCCTCAGAGGCCAGAAGAGGGCATTGGATCCCATAAAGCTGGAGCTGCAGCTAGTTATGAGCTGCCTGATGTGGTTCTCTAAAAGGGATCCCAACTGCTACACCATCTCTCCAGCCCCTCTTCCTGTTAAGTTCCTGGAAGTGTGGCAGCTTACTGGCTAACCATAGGCACTGTTGGGTTTGTCACTACAGACCCAGAAATTTGTCAGAGAAGCTGGCTTTGAGTCTTGTTTTGCCCCTTGATGGCTATGTGCCTTCAGGAAAACAACTTGACTTCTGTGTTTTAAAATTCCCATTTGCCAAGCAGAGTTAATGGTAGCACCTATTTTGTAGGGTGACTGTGAAGCTTAGGGGAGTTCATACAGGGTTGTTCCTGAAACTGAGTTTCTCCCTTCATAGTGCAGATAGAGACCACTGGTGAAGTCACAAGGATGATATGTTATGCTTCTCTTATGGGACACAAAAGTTTACTAGGCAGAAACAAATAATGATGTAATATCTAAAGAATGAGCTAGAGATGTTCCCTGGTCCTCCAACTGGTCCCTTTCCCAGCCACTGAAGGCTAGTGTGAGTTTATTGCCTAATGTGAAGGTTTCATAGCACAAAAAAAGAGAAACAAGATCCCTATTACGTAGGGTTTCAAAGGTGTGGTCCCGAGGGGTCTGGAAAGAACTCAGGACACAGTGGGGCTATTGACAGCAAACCAGACTGCTGAGAATCTCATCATGGGCTGGGTGGGAGCTGGGGGCAAGAAAGAGGATTGTGCAGGTGTGGACAGGCCTGTGTGGTTGTGAAGGTGTGCTGTGGGGCTCCCTTTTCTAGAAAGAAACCTGCCATTCAGTCGAGGGGAGTCGAGTGCAGTTGGTCCATAGCCTATGGCAGTAGCTAATGCCTTGCCCAAGCTCCACTATTTCTGGGTAGCTCTAACCAACGCAGATGGAGCCCAGCTGGGGTCCCAGGACTCAGCCACTGCAGGCCTCTTCCAGTGGGCAGCCTTTGCTCTGCAGCTTCAGACTGCACTGGAGCGGTGTTCGTTAGCTCGTCATGGCAGTCCGCAGCTTTTGTCTCAACTTTATCTCTGCAGGTCCCCACCCCTGACAAGCCTCCCACAGGCCTAAGCTCAGGGTCTGCTTCTCAGTCCCCCACCTCCAAAGACACAGCTCAGAGACAGAACCCTGACATCCCTATCCAGGAAGGTAGATTTGGGGAGTCCAAGGCAAAGAATTTTCTCCTCACAGCTGGACAGAGCTTTGTGGAGGCAGCCAGGTGCCCAAGAAGAAATGGCTTCGGGTTTCTTCTGACATTCGGCGGCCTGATTTCTGAGCATCTCTCAGCCTAGTAGGGTCTAGTGTTGAGAGGGTCAGGGCCCAAGCTGAGAGCACTTTAGAAAGAAAGGGGCCTGAGGCCAGGAATGAGGATTGACTGAAGCCATCTGCATGGACCAGGCCAGATGGCCATGAGGACATTAGCCAATACCAGCAAGGAAGCAGGAAGACTTCTCCCACTGTTACTGTGTAAGGCCACCTCATAGTCCTGCTGGCAAGTGACAAAGATTGTTTCTATCTCAAAATACTAATGATGTGTTAGAAAAATAAAATTTAAGATTATTTTTTCCACCTGAGCTTGTGGCCTGGAATTTACCCACAGTTCTAGCAATGTCTGAGAGGCCAGGAGCTCCTGGAGGTCAAGGACACATAGCACACACACATCTTCCCATGGCAGTGCACAGGCCCTTTCCAAGCAGCTCTGGGTCCCATTTGCTGGCCCTGGAGAGGTCTCCCACGTGAAGCTGCAGGGCTTTGGGGAAGCAGCAGCTGCTGGGATGTTGCTGTACATGGCAGATTGCAGAGAGGCAAGCCAAGAGCCAGAGCTGCGGGAGACTCAAGGACACAGCACAGGACCTGAAGGGATGCGACTCTATTCATGAATGCAGGCAGTAGCAGCAGCCAGCAGGCAGCCAGGCCACAGAGCAGGTTGTCAGGGAAGCAACTTCAGCAGGTCCGGCAGGTTGGCCAGAGGAAAGCAGGGGTGAACAAAACCCCATGCAGGAAGGATGTGAGGCCCTGGCCAGTTAGTTCTGTGGCATCTCCTCCAGCTGCATCTGGATGAAGGATTGAGAGTATATGCTCATCTTCTAATCCCTGGACCAGAGCAGCCACTTGGAGCCTTCAACTTCTCCATGAGAGCTTGGATGACAGGATAATGCAGGAGCCATTGTCTTCCAGTTTTCTCTTCTCTTTGTCATACGAGTAATCCTCTACTCCCCCTGTTTTAATTCTGCTGCCTTTGTTCATATCACCCCAGTATTCTCAGTACTCAGAGGTTAACCTCTAGGCATCTCCAGCCTGGCATCCAGGGGTGCCCCTCACCTCCTGCTGAAGTGATGCATTGCCCTGCACCCCATGAGCCCCACCACTGCCTGATCCTGAACACTTGCTCGAGACCTTCTCCATTGCTTTCACCCTTCCAACCACCTTCTGTCCTTGTCAGGGTCCCCTGAAGCTTCATCACCTCTATGAAGCTCTTCCTATCTCTTCCATCTGCCTTCCTATCTCCCCCCAGGCCGGCTCTCCCAGCTCCTGCTCCCAAATACAAACGTGCAACCTGCTTTTTCTTCACAGACTCTACCCTACAAAAACACCAAAGAACCGCCCCCACCTCTCATCTTTGCTATACCTCAATGTACTCTTTAATTTTTTAATCTAAAATAAAATTGATAACAAGCAAGCATAAATCTTTGTTTACCACTGAGGAGAAAACATTCCAGATTTTAATATGTATGATTTAAAAATCGGTTTTAAAAGAGGACTTCTCATTACAGGGATACAGTCACCTTCACGAGGAATTGGCATGCACCTGGTCATTTTTGCTAGTCCCATTCGCAAACACTCATCCCAAGTGGGGAGAGGGGATTTCGTTTGCATTTATGCTGCGCTGTGCTGGCCATTTGTAACATCTGCAAAGACATCTGGATAATTTCATCTTCATAACCATGGAGATGTTTGTGGCTGTTTAGATACATTTGAGATGAGGGAGGAAGAAGCATTACCCCAAGTTCATGGTAAAACAATTTGTATGAGCAGCAAGGGAGGATTTCCAATGAGGTTCTTCTAGAATGACTGGCCAGGAGTCAGGGGAGGGGCTGGGGTCTGACTCTGGACTCTGGTACCAGAAGGAGGCTCTCTGAATCCAATTTTTATCCATTGTGCTGGATGTTAAGATTCCTTAGGGGTTGGGGATGGCCCAGCTGATGAACTGTTTGCTGTGAAAGCATGCGGACCTGAGTTCAAATCTCCAGCACTCATGCAAAATGCCAGAGACAGTGGCATAAACGCATAATACTAATCCAGGGAAGGTAGAGGCAGACGGGTCTCTAGAACATGCTGGCCAGCCCATCTAGCCACACTGGTGAGTTCCAGGCTCACTGAGGGAGCTTGTCTCAGAGGTGAGAAGCTATCAAGGACGACACCTGATGTAGCTTCCACATGCACACACATACACACAAGTCTGTGCATTCTGGGTGTGGAACCAAGTGATGCGGGGAGGGGTCTGCAAGATAACCCTGCTCTTGGCTGGGAGTTGGCCACCCATGGGGTTTCCCTTGCATAGACACCTGGAGCCTGGTAGCTTTTAGAAGGATGCTGCTTGGTGCATCGGGAAATTGCAGCCGGACAAATCTGAGTTCAAGTGAGGTTCAACTTCTTCAGGGTGTAGTTAGGGAAAAGGCATTTCATATTTTGGAATATGGTTCAGCATCTTTGCTTCTAAAATGAGACTTACAATGTCCCCCACATTAGTGGAAGCTCAATAAAGACCTAGCCTTTGGGGAAGAAGACTCTATCTCCCCCAAAGACTCCTTTGGGGGTTGCTCCCCCCAACACATGGCAGGTAAGTGGCCTTCTGAGGGAAAGGACGGCTCTCTGAGAAGAGTTGGGGCACCATGAGCATCCACCCAGGCAGGGCCTCTGGCTCTGACAAAACTTTCATATTTGGAAACCAGAACCTTTTGCTGATTGTGCCAGGAGCATGCTGGGTTCCTAGATGGAAGTGTCTAGTTCCTTGCCTATTAGTGTGTTGTTTGTCAGTGTGAGGCCAAGGTAGCAGAATCCAGAGACAGCTTCCACCTCTTGACTGCCAGGAAAGGCAGCTAGTTCACCTGTGTGTGCTCTGCAGCCAGATCTGAGGCAGCCAGATCCTGCTTACCACCAGAGACACTGGAAGCTGTGCTAGAAATCCACAGGCTCAGGCATTTCTCAGTGCTGGTCAGGAAAAGCTGCTATAGCTCACTCAGAAGAGAAGAAGACACCATGTGAGACTCAGAGCCCAGCATCCAAAGTCTCCATGAGGATGCTTTACATGGTATAGTTTTGATTCGGGAAAGTTAAATTTGAAAAATCCATAGTGTAAATCTAGACTGTTGATTCCCTTTTTAATTATAAAACTAGAATAGTCCCTGTGGGGAAAATGACCCTGAGGCATAATAAAAACACATTAAAAATGTAGTAAACCTGGAGAAGCTAATCTAATTAAAATTAAAAAATTTCACCCTTCAATAAAATATCAATGAAATTATTCAGTGTTACCGGAGTCAGTATTGAAAAACTCAGACTCTCTCATGTGTGGCTTGATAGCACAATCCTGGATGTCTGTCCTTTCTCTGAGCACAGCCTCACCAGCTCCTTCCATCTTTTCCAAGGCTGGAAAGGAAGCTGGATCCACCCTGGTTCTCCTGCATTTCCTGGGACACACCGTTTGTTCCCAAACTGCTGTAGCCTGAACTTAATCTGAGTTTGAAACTCTGCTCTTCATAAGCAATTTTTGTTCCAATTTTCTCAGGCTCTTTTTGGTCTTCCAGTCTTTGAGTCTGGTCCTTGTGTTTTGAGACTGCGCTCATCACAAAGGCAGCTCGTTCCCATGTAGCATAGCCAGAAAGGAGACTCTGGTACTGATGCTACCCTTTGGGCCACACTGATTCCTTCAGCAGCAGAGAAACACCCATTGTGGATACAGGGAAGGAGTTTGAAGAAAATGGTGAACTCCACTACTTCTGGGAAAATGTCTTCCTATGCACTGTGGTTCCTTGAGCACACAGGGAGGGCCAGGAATGAAAGACAAGCAGGGGAAAAAGAAAATAGCTTGAACTGTTACTCCCAAGCAGTGAAGCTGGCCTGTGGCCAAGATGCATTGGTAGAGGAAGAAGCAGACAGGGAGAGAGGGGGAGAAGAGGGAAGAATAGGCACATTTGCTTTAAAACCAAGCGTGGTCGGGAAGCCAAGCTGCATGATGAACCGTAACACAGCCACAGTGAAAGCTTCCATCCTCGCTCATCTTTCACTTCCTCCCGTGTCTCTAGACTGAAGGCTTCCACTTCCTGTGTGGACTTTGCTGCTGTCCCAACACAAGGCCATTCTTCCACTTACTACTGAACGCAAGCCCAGTGGTCTCCTTTGTTCCTCCTTCTTGATTTATGTGTCGGGATGGATGGCACCGACCACTTGAGACAGCAACTTCTCTCTGTCTTGCTTTCTTTTCCTTTTCACAAGGCAACTAACTTCTCTCCCACTGTTGAAAACTGGTGCTTCCCGAACTCCACTCCAGCTCTCCTGTCTCTTTCCTCCATATTTACCTGGTCTCTGCCCATGCCTTCTGCTACTAACTATGGGCTGCATCTCGAAACTCAGCCTCTTTCTTCGCTGTGAGTCATTATAAATGTCCTTCCAATAAGGCCTGACACTGAAAAACTGGCTTTCCTCTGGCTGTAGCATCCTCTATGTTAGAACATGGAAAGTCAGTAGTCTGTATCAAGGACGTAAGGATGGAGGGTGAGACAGAGTAACAGAGTGAGCCAGAAAGAATGGACTCCTGTTCTTTCTAAAGCAATAGATACCTAGAATGACAAGAAGTGGGTTGCACTCATATTTTAACCAGATTTTACAGGTCTTGTGACTCTATTAATACCCATTCTCAGTAATTCAGATATGTATGTATTTGAGACAGGTTCTCACTCTCTAACCCACACTGGCCTGAGACTCAGTAGATAGACCAGGCTATCCTCAAACTCATGACAATTATCCTAGCTCAGCTTCCCAAGTGCTGGGATTTTAGGTTTGAGTCAGCAGAAGTGGCTAAGAGAGCCTCTTGTTCTAGGAAGGGCAGGAAGAAAGCAAGGGAGAAAATAAGGGAAGCTATTTCCTGCCACAGTGTCTTTGCACTTGGGGGAAGGGGTGGCAGGGGAAGGCAGATGACCATCTCTGTGGACAGAGTCGCATTAGTTGGCTATACACATGCAAAGAACAGGTGTACAAACTGACCTCACACCACAGCACACTGATTCCAATTAGACACAGAGACAGAGCAAAGGCTGTACTCCAAGATGACACAGGCAGACACCTTGAGCTTTTTTAAATAGAACACGAGAAGCACCAGCCTCAAATACGAATGTTTAATTGCACTTAAATTAAGAACGCCTGTTGCCCCAAAGGCACCATTGCAAGAATGAAAAGAAAACCCACATCTTGGAGAGATACTCGAAATACAAAAGTATCTGGCCAAGGATCCACTGCGGATATGTAAATAATAATGGTAGGTACCAGTAAATCACCTGCAGCTCAGAGAGCGTCATGCAGTAGATAACTAGTGCACTGGGAAATGCTCAACAGATGAGAGCTGGTAAGTCACCAAAGAAGCTTTTCAGGTAATTTTTTCTGGTGTTGGGATTCGAACCCAGGGTCACATGCATGCTGGGCTATACCCCCAGTCTCAGAAGTTTTCCAAGTGCTCAGTAAACATGTAGAAAGTTACTACCTTTGTCTGAGTAGACAGCTACAGTAAAAACGCCAGCAAACTAGGCGGCTTATCCACAGAAGCCTCCCAGAGTTCAGAGGCCTGAAAGTCAGAGACCACCAGGCAGGTAGCTCAGATGCCTTGTGACATCCTTGTCACAGGTAGGAGTAGCATTAAACCGTCCTTGACTGGAAGGAGATCACCATCTTTCACAGACCCGACCTTCAAATGCTATCATTTGGGGTTCTGGTTTTGACATTTAGCTCACTGCAACTCCCCTACATTAATCCACCCTGGGGAAATTCTAGCTAACTCTGTAATTAGAACCTTCCACAAACCCATTCTGAATGGTTGAAATTAAGGAGACCAGCAGGTCCGGCGAGGATGGTGACGTGGAACAGTTGGAGGCGTTAACGTGCTGCTGGGAGTGTGAATTGGTTCTACCACTTTAAAAACCATCTAATAACTATTAAAGCTAAACATGCATTTCTTCTATAACTCGGAATACACTCCTGGGAGTAGAAACAAGGGAAATGACTCGTGAGCCCACTGATAGGTATGAAATGTTCATAGTGGCATTACTTACAATGGCAGAAACCTGGAAACAGCTCACATGTCCATCAAAAGCAGAATAAATAGGTATAGAATGCCACACAGATGTCAAAAGAACATATTATTACTGTTTTGACATAATATGGATAAACCTGACAGACAAACTGTTGAGACAAAACCATGTCCAAGGATGATCACACTGTGGATGAGCCAATTTATATTATATCCCCCAAAGGCAAAGAATTTATCGTGGTGGAGGTCTGATGGATGACTGTGTGAGGGAACCTTCTCAGATGTGGGAAATAGTCTATATGACAATCTGGAAGCTAAAGAGGTGTGTATGAAAGTGAAAATTTGTTGAACTGACTCACAAATCCTTGAACTCGGTCAAGGAGAACATTGAAGAATAAGTATTTAGTTCCCTGGACGAGATGGTGTTGATAAAAAGGAATGCAGGGACTATTGAAAGGATTGACACATTGCCTGGGGCACGGACGTTAAAGTGGAGCAGGATGGGAGTTAAGAACTAAGGGCTGGAGGAAAGCTGCCTTGCTTGTAAGGACATTAAGACAAAACCACATTGACTGAATCAGGCTTCTTGGCCAGTGTGGCTGTTATCAGTGCCCAATGTCAGAGGGTGAAGGCAAGCAGATCTAAGGGCATGATGGGGGGCAGTAGCTGGCAAGGATAGCTTCAGAATGAGCATCCAGTAGCCCCATCGGGCAGATAGGAAGGCAGCAGAATGCCAGCAGGTCTGTGAGTCTGGAAGGGTTACGGTGGCCGTCGGAGGGATCAGTCTCTTATTTTGCTTTGCTGGCAGTATTGGAAATTGAACCTAGGGCCTCAGGCATGCCAGGCAAACACTCTGTCACTGAAATACAATCTCAGCCCTCAAACCCAATTCTTTATATGGCTGTTGTGAATCTGGACTTGGTCCTCATGATTGTCCAACCGGCTCCCCAGCCTTTCATGCTCCTTAGTTTGGAATTCAAGGGCCCATGCGGCAGGGGATATTTCTGAAAGGTTAACTTGTTCTCTGTATTAGGAAAAGCAGACACGGGCAGAAGCTGTTCTTGTGATGTCTAAGTCTTCCAAGGCCTGTTGACAAAGGTGGGCTGACAGGTTCTCAATTCTAACCAAGTGTGCACTACTGTCTTGGACGAAGGATGAATAAGTAGGTCCTTACAGACCCCTTCAGGCCCATGATGCTACCCGACACACCCATGCTGTGTAAGTCTTCAAAATCATGCGCGGAAATAAATTTTGATTTAAAAACGTTATGAAATTATACTAATTAATACAAAAGTGAATGATTTGAAGCACATTACTAAAGAACTAAGATGAGAAAGAACATAGGATTAAGCTTCCAAAAGCTGTCTCATTATCTTAGGGCCTTGCCCCTTCAGAATGTAAATATCTCACATTTGGCGGATATGCTCTGAAGATAAATACTTCTGTAGATAAGCAAAGGAACCCAGCAAGGCTCACAGCAAGGTTTTCCGGGACTAGCCCGGGCTTCACTCTTACATGCCTGCAAGGTTTCTGGAAACTCGTTTTATTTCTATAAAAGCAAAATTATTGTCAGCAATCCCCTTTGTAGCCCCTAAAAGTCACCCTCCGCCGTTCCTGTTTAGGGTTCAAAACCACAGCGGGGAAATAGGTTTATTCATTTTCTGCTCCAAGGCCTCCACCAAGGTGTCATAAAAAAAGTTCCTCATACGATTCCCCACACCAACGTCTCCACACTCTCACATGGAGCCAGTCCCAGGAGGCAGAATGAACTTTTCCGCCATTGGGAAGGCAAACAGAGGGCCGAAGTCACCAAGGCTTCTGGTGTTGTTAGGGCAAAGGGGGGGGGGCTCCTAGCTCCCAAGATGTCTATTTCCATTAATAGCTGAGCAAAGGCTCCAGTCTGTTTAGGAATTAACCGCATCTCTGTAATAAATTCTAGGATTTAAAGCAACAGAAAGTGGGCATACGGTCAAAGCGAACTGACAGGCGTTCACTGTTTTGCGGCTACGTCTTGTAAGGGGCTGGGCTCATCATGAGGCGCGGATCTGATTGGGAAAGAGGCAGAGGAAGAGACGATTGCGAGGGATGCACACTCAGTGTTCTTTATTTCCTCCTGCCAGCAGAAATGGAGTAAATGGATCATGCAAGAGAAAGAAGTAAACGTAAAACCCTTTCTAATGCGGGGCCGCACTCGTCTGTGGCTCAACTGAGCCCAGTGTTAACTTCGGTTCTGCTGAGACCGCTGCCTGGTACAGATGACAGTCTCTGCTTTCAGGCAAGACTTCTGAGTCTGAAAAGGTTGCAAGTATCCCCAGGATAGCTCAAAGACACCCTGGGAGCTACCCATGCCTCTAAGGCTACCAATTCCTGCACATCATGTTTGTTCAGCACTCAGGAGGGGTTGATTCCGTGTGTCACCTGGCTGGGTTAAGGGATGTCCAGATGGAGCAATTTCTGGGTGCGCCCACGTGACCTTTTCAGGATGAGATTAGCACACCACCTTTGTGGACTGAGATGTCAGCCTCCTGCCTCTGGACCAGGGCTTACACCGTCTGTTTCCCCCACCACTCCCCACCTCCATCCACCTCCAGTTCTCAGGCTTTCAGACTTGAACTGCAGTTGCTTTGTTAACGTCACTGGATTGACATCATGCATATAGCACATCTTAGGACTTGGCCTCCATAGCCACATGAACCAGTTCTTTATAACATCTCTTCCTTCCTCTGCTCCTCCCTACTCTGTGGGCTCTGTCTCTCCGCAGAGTTCTGATTAACGTATTGCTCAATCTGCAACATGCCCTTTGTAGGTGGACTGAATACTGGGATTCAGTGGTTTTACTTTCTTTCCCTCAAAAGAAATATTTCCTGCCGGCAGAAGCCCCATGAATTCGCAAAGAAGAAGCGTGGTTTCCTAGGGAGATGGCTCAGTGGATAAATGAGGACCTGAGTTCAGATCCCCAGCACTCATGTGAAATTGGGGTATAGTGGCACCACACAACCCCAGTGCTGGAGGCCACAGAGACAGGTGAATCCCAGGACCTTTATGGCCAGTCAGGAAATTCTTTCAGCAAGAGATCCTTTCACAAAAATAAAATAAAATAAAATAAAATGGAGAAGCAATTGAGGAAGGTATCATAATGTCAGCCTCTAGGTTCTACATATGCCTACGTGAAAGAGAACCCAGGTACACCCTACTGGCACACCAAACACACTCACACGCCCACCCACATACTCGTACTCTTACTCAGACTTGGGAGGGAATATGAATTTTAGGAATATTTTTTAAGCTTTGCTCTGACCTTGCTCACTTATGCAGACTGAGATGTCAGCCACGCCAAACACACTCACACCCCCCATATCCACACACCCATCTAGAGTTGGGGGTGGGAATATGAATTTTCAGAATATTTTTCAAGCTTTCAGCTCCAACCATCTTGCTCACCTCTGTGGAGGGAGATGTCAGCCTCCTGTCTCTGCACTGGGACTTACACCGTCTGTTTCTCTTACCATTCCCTTCCTCTACCTCCAGATAGGAAAGCCATTTTGTGGAGCAGGAGACCCCATTTCCAGCTGCCATTTTGAACTAAAGAGTCTGGTGATTACAGCTCTGCTTAGTCCATAACCCATAATTTACAGAACATTCTATTACTCTTAACTTTATAACTCAACAATCACAAAGTCTCCCTAGCTTTCTGTCACAGGCATATTGATAGATATGTCTACCCTTCCACAGGAGCCATTTGGTAAGGAAGTGATACCCAGTACAGCTCTGTCCCCTGAGGCAGGTCCATGGAGACCTTCCTTGATGGCAGTTCTCAACCTTCCTAATGCTGCGTCCCTTTAATACACTTCCTCATGTTGTGGTGACCCCAAAATATAAAATTATTTCATTGACACTTCATAACTGCAATTTTGCTAGTTATGAATCATAATGTAAACATCTGATGTGCAGGATATTCAATATGTGACCCCCAAAGTGGTCCCGGCCCACAGATTGAGAACCACTGCTCCCTGGTGACTGAATTCCTCCTGAGTGACTCACACAAGTGCTGTTGCTTAGCTTTCATTTCCCCATATTTCCCAAGGGTCTTTTTCTGGATTCTTGAAGAGCTCCAAGTGCATTGGGTTTTCTTTGTTTATCTGTCAAGAAAATATGATGCTCAGTCAAGATAGGCATGTCTGTTGAGCTTCCCTTAATTCTGGTGTTCCTGGTGAGTCATGGTGATCTCTGCCTTTATTTCACTGGGGATAACCGTCAGACTCACCATATTTTGCCCCTGCCCAGAGGACGAACTAACCAGTTTGTTGGCCTTCTTCATTGTTTCTGGCCCCCTCACAGAGTCCCCCTTACATTCTAGCCTCTTCCCACATCTAACATCTTATTGTCCTGCCAATTCCAGAAGAAAACTGAGATTCAGTGTGACTTTTTTCCTGGCACCACCCAGTCAACCAGTAGGCCATATCACAGTTTGAAGCAGACCACTAGGTCGCAAATAGACAACACAGTGCCACCTGTTTTCTGTTTCCTTGGTTTTAAGGCTTGTTTCTGGATCTGCTCCTCATGGCCTTCCAGGACCTCTGGGTGTGGACCAACACCTCTTGGATACCTGAGAGAACAGCGAAGAGGCAGCTGCTGGCCTAGTATTTCATTCTCTGTTTGTGACGTGGGGTTCTCTATACGAGTAAGCATGTGGTCTGCGGTCTGACCAGGGGTCTGCACGCTGCTTCTGGGAGGAGGTGTCCTCAGAGCTGGTGTCTGTGGAGCCTGGGGCCAAGACTGTCAAAGAGGCACACCTTCCGCAGAAGCCTGTCTAACCTGCCTGTCTGGTGCCATAGATCCTAGGAGGACTACTAGCCTGGTTCCTGCCTCTCTCTGGTGGCCTTGCCCGTCTATGGAAAAGCTCCTGTCAAGAGCTACTACTGCCTATGGTAGCCTTACAAGGGCTTCTTCTCTATCCAAGTCGGTGATTGAAATGATTCCCAGCCTTCCTCTAAGGAGATGAAACCCACTTTCAGATTTCTTAGCTGTTTCCAGAGCCACAGCATATTTTACTGCTGGGAGGACAGATGCCTGCTCAAGTGTCTGATGAAGACACTTAAGCTTTATTGTTATTTGACATTCATTAGGGAACCATCTTCCGTAGGCAAAACACAAGACATTTCTTCAAACAGGAACCATAAAAGGACTAATGATGGGTCATAGGCCAGATGGTATAGAAACAAGATAAAGCAAGCCCTCGGGCCATACCAGCTCACGCCTACCCACCCTGCCTTTGACAACAGTGAGAATTGTGGGGGAGAAAGAAACAGATATGATTTCAGGGTGTCAGCAACATAGCCCAAGGATGGCATTGCAGAAATACGGAGCCGCACATGTTGCAAGGTCAGTGGAAGTATCATCCAATGGCCCTCGGCAGACAAGGGTCTGGGGAACTCTTCGTTGAATTAATGATCAAGTTCCCTCTACCTTGAATAATGTTTACTCAGTTCTGATTATATGCTGGCAAACTCCGTGCAGTCTTACAGCAGCTCCAGGATGGCTATTGCTTGCTCTGTCCCACAAGTCATAATGATAAGGATGAAAAAAGAAATTTTACCAAGGACACATGCCTCATCAGTAATGTTGAGGGGATTGAGTCTCCTATCTACAACCGTTTCCTTATGCCTCAAGAATCCTAAACACAGATACTCTGTACCTCTAATGTAGAGTGTGTAAAGAATTCAGTGAGGAAAAATATACCTATTATAGGTATTTTTATACCTATGCCTATTTTATAATCATACACAATTACAGGGTGAGAAAATACAACCCAAGTTCTCCCTGCTTTTGCTAGATGAAACTGGAGATTCCTTTCCCATTTTCTGACTGGCTTCTCAGGCACTAAATAAAAATGGAAAAAGCCAGAGAGAGAGGGAACATGGGCCTGTGAGCATCATCATGTACCAGGTAGGCAGGCCTCACTTAGATGCGTGAAGAGAGATAAGGCTAACTTGCCACAGGGGTTTGAAATTTAGCTATCAGGAGGGAGGATGGCAGTGAGGATCCTCTCCCGATTGAACGTCTCTGATGCTGTAAGCTACATCTCCCCGGAAAGCATCGCTCTTTGACAAATGAGGTCATGGATTTTGCAACAGTAACAGGAAAATACTATTTATTGGGTTCATGTAACAATGGGGCAGTTTATTTTGAGAGCAAGGCTTTCACGATGTCTCCAGATATCTTCATGAGGCGAGGCTGATGTTTTCTGCACCAGCGCCTGTGTTTTCTAACCACCTGTGCTTTGGACTCTGTTTTCCTCTCCCATCTTACCAGCCCTGCACCCCCATCTCTTCATCCCAAGCTTACTATATGTGCCCATAAATAAAGGGGATGGCAGATCTTCTTCGTGTTGAGAATTTCATTTCCAGTCGCTAGCACTACTTCCTTTATTGGGAAGAAGTACAGGAAAGCACACTGGCCGGTGCCCATTCAGAGGAAAGGGGCTGAAGTCGTCCTGCGACTCATTTCATTCCATCTGGAGGCTATGTCTTGATGAGTTCTTCCTACTGGAGTTCTACCTTGATGTTAGTGAGGGACTCCTGTGTTTTAGGGGGTACAAACTTCACGTCATAAAATGTGGGGATCACCTGCAGCTTCCCAACCATGAAGCCACGCTGTCATATTAAAGAAATAAGCCAAGCAGATGTGAATGAACCCACAACCCCAGTGTGGTTTCATTTTAATGCTAACTGTCCTATTTGGAGCAAGAGTAATTAGAAAATCAGCAGCGAGTTAGGGGAAAAGAATTGCTGAGGTTTATAATTACTTGGGGTAGAAAGAGAATCCAGGATCCATTTACTGAGAGTCTCATTAAAGTCTCCATTAGGAGATGCAAGCTGCAGCCATCAGAGCCAGAGAATTGGGGGGAGGAGGCGTCTGCGAAGGAAGCTAGGGTGAGTTCTGTAGTCACTTCGTCAGAAGAAGCCCGAAGTTCTGTTCTGACCACAGTCCGTGTCTGACAGTCTAGGCCAGAGAAGATTCATAATAAATATTCTTGTCCATTTATTCACCTGTCTATCCCTCCCACTTCATCTTTGGTTTCCTCTGCTAAGTCCTCAATAATGAGCACTATCTCATTTGTCTCTTATTCCTCCTTCCTGGATGTGGCTGAGATTGGTTTATTTATTTATCTGTCTATTTATTTTTTTATTCTTTCTAGATTTGATCATGTGTATCTCTCAGCGACTCTTCCATGACACAGTTTCCCTTCTATGAACATCTTGTGTCCTTTAACAACAGTATGTTAAACTCTAAGCCCCACCCTGCCAGCACAGGACCTTAGAATAGGGCCTTATTTAGAAATGATGTTGCTGCATATGTACTGTTTCGATCTTATTAGATTAATATGGTCCTAATCCAGTCTGTCTCATGTCCTTTTAAGAGGCAACACAGAGACACAGACACAAGAGAGAAGAGTGTCACATGAGGATGGAAATAGAAACACACATGCTGTGGTTACCAGCCAAGAGCACCAAGTCAGAGCATACAGGATTGTTCAGTGTGGGTTTCAAAGGGAGTGTGGCCCCACTAATACCTTGAAGTGGTTTCTTTGGCCTGTAGCTGATGGCAGTACATGTCCGTCGTCTGTGGTAACTTATCATAGGATTGCAAAGACACAAATGGACACCCCCATGACAAACGCCTGCTAAAGGACTGGGACTGGAGGTCCGTAGCAGGCTCTACAGGAATAAAAGACGAAAAAGGTAAGATTCCTGCTCTTTTTTGAGTGACATATAGTTTTGTTTCATTTTTGGTATGAGAACAGACAGCCACAATTCACACTCACCTGTGGCAGTTATGAGTGGATGTGTTAACTGGAGGCCAGAAAGGCAAAGTGAAAATACGTGTCTAGGGAGGCTTTGGTGTGAAGTTAGAGCTTCAGCTGAACTTTGAGGATACCTGGATTTGACAAGGAAACGTGGATAGAAAGGCACCATTAGGAAATGGGAATAGCTCACAGAGAGGTGTGTTCAGTGGCTACTGTAGTAGGTGATGGCCTAAGTGGTGAGCACCTTGGGCATAGACTTCAGTAGGAAAAATTGACGAGGCAAGGGTTTGAAGCTTGAAATACAGTAGGTGTCTGCTTATGTCCTAGCAATCTGAAGAGCCATTGGTAGCAGAAATGCCTCCTGAATTGACCTTCCCACACAAAGACCAGAGCATCCTGGGTATTTTGTGGGATTTTAGTTGAAGAAATCAAGTAAAATGTATAAGTTCTGAGCAACTCCACTGCCTCATCACATGGCTGATTCTCAGGAAGGAAGACTTTATTTATTATTGGGCCAGGTTCTCTCTCAAATGATGATTTCACCCTGGGACTAGCTTTGTGTAGAAGTGGCAATGTCCTACCATGTGCTATCTATCTGAGCAATGTCCAGTCCCTACAGGTAGAGGCTTGCCTTTCCCCCTCCAATGGTTCTTTCCCACTTGCTTTGTAGCCCTCTCCTGGGAAGTCTTTCATCTGCAATCTTGACTACCCCATACTGTGTTGGATTGTTTTATGCTAACTTGACACAAGTGAAAATCATCTAAGAAGAGGGAACCCTAGTTAAGAAATTACTCCATAAGACTGGGCTGCAAGCAAGCCTGTTAGGGCATTTTCTTAATTAGCAATTGATGAGGAGGGCCCAGCCCATTGTGGGTGGTGCCATCACTGGGCTGGCGGTCCTGGATTCTATTAGAAAGCAGGCTTAGCAAGCCATGAGGAGCAAGTTAGTAAGCAGCTCCTGCATCAGCTCCTGCCTCCAGGTTCCTGTCCTGAAATAAACCCTTTCATCCCCAAGTTTCCTTGGTCATTGTGTTTCATCACAGCAGAAACCCTAAGACACGTACCTTTATGTAACTTTGGAAATTTTGTGTAGCCACTAGTCTTGGTAGCCTATGACTATAGTCTAAGTTACTTGGAAAGCTGGGGTGGGAGCATTGTTTATGCCAAGAGTTCACTATTAGCTTTAATAATATAGCGAGACTCTGTATCATAAAAACAACAAAAAATGGTAGAAATCTTTTTTCTCATTCATTGAGTAAAGAACCAACTCCCTCATTGTTAACCCTGACTCCAATGCTCCTCTTCAAGGTTTTTTCCTTTTATAATGTGCTCATCCAATTTTGAATGCCTACCATGACATAGTTACTGGGATAAGAATTGGACATCTGGACGTACAGTAGCTGCCCAGGACAGCTATCTCTCACAATCCAGTATAAAGTTAAAATGTCAACTGCTATCTGTATGATTGATATTCAGTTATGATAACTGCAAGAAAAGGAAAGAGCAGATAACTGTGAAAGGGAATGAGGAAGAGAGTTGTCTTACTCTGGAGAGAAAAATTAAGAGTAGAAAGAAGCCTATTTTGCAAAGGGCTAGGCTGCAGATATTTTAGGAAGGGGGAAGTGAGCATGTGCAGAGAAGTACTTTGTTAAGTTCAAAGAACTGAGAAGGAGACCAGGATGGATGGGATGGTAAGGGAAGCCAAAGAGTAATTTGATGTAGGTCATTCAGAACATCAGGCCATAAAAGATTAGGGATATATTCTAAAGACAGTACAAAATCATTTAAATGTTAAATATGAGAAATAATTTTGTTTAACTTTAGTTGTCTGAATTCCCCATTAGTAAAAGGGAAGTCAGGAACCAATATTGGGGACACAGACAGGTATGGTTATAGGAATGGAGATAAGTTCATGGAGTGGAGCCAGGTTTGGAGGTAAAGCCAACAGGTTTGATGTGGGAAATCTTTCTGTATATGTATTGCTTTTATTGGTTAATGAATAAAGAGGCTGCTTTGTCTTATGATAGAGCTGAATAGAGCTAGGCAAGAAAACTAAACAATGCTGGGAGAAAGAAGGTGGAGTCAGAGAGAAGCCATCAAGACAGAAGCCCCCCACTGGAGCCTGCCGGAACTTTGCCAGTAGGCTATGACCTTGTGGTGATACACAGATTAATAAAGATGGGTTAGTTTAAAATATAAGAGCTAGCTAGAAATATGCTTAAGCCACTGGCCAAACAGTATTGCAAATAGTACAGTTTCTGTGTGATTATTTCAGGTCTGGGCGTCTGGGAATGAAGGAACAGCTTCTGACTACAAACAGGACTGGTTTGCACTTTGCAAAGATAGAGTGCTGAGGGCAAAGGATACACAAATGATTGTAGGCCCATTGATAACACACACACACCACACACATACACACACACACACACACGGGCACGTGCGCGTGCCAGATGTTACTGAAAAGGTGAGTGAGATAGGGCTTCAAACATCTGTGGACTCTGGTAACACAGCAGTTAGTCCTAGCCTTCACAGTGGCAGCTACTTCTGCTCCTGCTTTGCCACACTTTCCTTGTCTCTTGCTCCTAATTGTTGGATCACTCTTTGTTCAGTGTAGGTAGACAATTTATTCGGTTTGTGCAGGAATTCCAACAGGTAGATGTTGTTATCATTACTGTTCTGACTATGCAGAGAGGGGCGCAGGCTGGAAGAACTCAAAAGCCCCTTGCTCCAGCCTTCTGTCTTTATTTTGCATGCCTTTACCATCATCTGTTACAAAATCAGCGAAGTTCAGAGCTGAAGGAGACCTTTGAAATGTTCCAGTATTCATTCACATTTTTAATTGGAGAGACTGATCTTAGAAGTGGGAGTAATTCATGCTCATTTGCTACCCCTAAAGCTCACTGCCAGAGCTCTATAAAAATCTCTCATACAGCCATACAAGAACAGGATGAGAGTTTTACAATGGAGACACTCAAGCCCCAGGCTGTGTGGCCTCCATCTAAGATGCACTGCTTACAAGCAATGAAGTGAGGACCTGAATCCAGGACTTGCTGGACCCAAAGTTTCTTTTGACTTCCTGTGCCTTAGCAATATTTCAAGGATATGAGAAACCAGGAGCTAGAAGCAGACTCCCTGTTCTGAGCCCTCATACAGACTGTCAAAAAGCCCCACCCATCTGTTATACAGGGCGTTTAGGGCCCATCTTTCATCATTGGTCCAGACTGCACAAATTGAGAATGACGTACATATGAACAGATACTTAATATTGTCCACTGATCCTGAACTTCCTGCTCCATCTTAGCTGGCAAAGCTCTCAGATATCCCATCTCACTGGGCTGGTCCTCACCTGTAAGCTGTCATCTTTCACCTCAGCCCACCTGTTTCCTGTCTTCCTCATTTCTGAGCTGAGGCGCTTCCTCATTACAGCTCCTATTTGCGTAAGATCAACTTTAAGTTCCTTTTATCTCTACTCCAAGCTTCTTAGAAAAAAAAATCTTCCCGGATGTTTGATTGGTTGTTGTTTGATGCCTTTTTTTCAAAGGCAGCCTGACAAAATCTTTTCAGGGCTTTTGTGGCCCTGTTCAATTAGTGGTAAGGCTTCAGCCAGCCCTCTCCTTTCTGATTTGAGGTCACTCAATGTGTACAGTTAGACTCTTAGCTCATACGTTTCTTTGCTCTTGGCTTATTAAGTCCACTTCCTTCAGAAATGGAGCTCTAACTTTTTTCCTATAGAAAAAATGCATCTTTACTTATCATTATAAGTATGCATTCTTGGTGGCTTACAATGACAGACAGTTGATACATAATACATGAGAAAAACAGCAGAATGGGAGAAACCATTGTTTTACCTCAAGGTTTCAGTCTGTCATGGCAGGAAAGGTGTAGCATAGCAACAGATGAAATGGATGATAGGAGGCAGAGAGAGGAAAAAGGACCAGTAAGAACCCCCAAAAGCAGCACCTCATGTCCTCCAGCCAGCCTCCTAAAGCTTCTAGAACCAAATGGTGACACCAGCTGGAAACCACTGTTACCATGTGAGCTGGTGGGGGACATCAAGCCA
>LOEQ01003094.1:110580-122227 GCA_001685075.1 Bramus lutescens | reverse complement strand
CATTAATGGTAATCACAGCATACAGAGGGAAATCCCACATCACCTTCCCTTTTCTATTTAAATAAAAAGGAAGGTTTTAACTTTAACATAGTAAAATTACATTAAACAAAACAGGTTTCAAGTAATAGTTATAGTTACAGCATTTATATCTACTTTATCTTTATCATAAGTATAACTATAAATTCTTCAACTCCATCAAAGACCCCAGAAGGATATATTACCTAAGTAAACAGCAGATGCATTGTAAGCAACTTCCAAAACTCTAGAATTGGCAGAGATATCTTGCTGCCTGGACAGTCACCCAAAGTTCTTCTGTACCATTGGAGCATCTGTCTAGCCTACAGGTCCATAGTGTCCAGCAGACTTTTCCCTGAAGCAGGAAATTTCAAAGACAGTTCCAACTACATTGGCAGTTTGTCAGTCACTTTCTTTTGTGTCCTGCAGAATGTATAGCAGACTCTTTAATGAATCAGGAACCCCGAAGGACCATCTCACCTTTAGGCAAGTTCAGCAGTCATTTCTCTGTGGGTCCTGCATATCCAGTTCATCAAGCAGTTCAGGCAGTTTCTTGACCAAATGGCTAACCAACACCATAAGAAGCCTCTTCAATGCCCATCTTCCTCTTGAAGTAATTGGTACTGCCAGGAGCAGATGTGTCTCACGGTCATGAAAAGTCCTAATTTCTTAAAACATTTAAATGCCATATTCTGAAGGTCTCTGCAAGATTTGAAGAATACATAACTGAAACATATCTCTATATATCTAAAAAACCTAACATGACTACAAGCTTGACTATTATATATGACTATCTAGTAACCTATATTTCCTAATTATACATTACATTTTTAAATGAACTGTACAAACACAATACCTTAATCAAAAGCATATATATATATACACACACACACACATACACATAGTATAACAAAATTGACCTTAAATGTGTATCAATAAACCAAGATCCATACCCATGCAAATCTCTATAGTATAACCCCTTTTTAATGTAAAGGGACATTTGTAGACAATATTTGGGAATATGGCTGTAGTTCTGTCCAAACTTCTTCCTACTGTTTATTGGCAAAGTTATTTTTTGAGGAGTGTTCAAGGCAACCTTTGTCCCCAGCGTTTGTCTTCGGCAGGTTCCATTGCTTCTCTCTGGCTCCACCCTTCTTTCTCCCAACATTCAGTTTAGTTTTTCCTGCCTACCTCTGTCCTGCTATTGGCTCAAAGCAGTTTCTTTGTTCATTAACGACAATCACAGTATACAGAGGGAAATCCCACATCAGTATGCTACCTTATGCCCACAAAATGCAATAATTTAGATAAAATGGGTCAGTTACTTGTTTCAGTCTGTTTCGGGCTGATAGAGCATCATGTCTGTTACCCGGTAATTTGATTTATCACAGTTATGTAGGCTATAAAGCATCTGCTGAGGACCGCATTTTCATGTCCTTACATGGCAGAAGGAGGAGGGGTCTAAAAGGGGTGAACTCTGTGATCTTACAAAAGAGCAATAAAGATGTGACTGGTCTCTGATGGTGTTGTGAGGATTCCACATTCAAAATCTAAGCACCTCCTACTAGTGCTCACCTCCCAACACTGTGCGCTGGGATTATGCTTCAACACATTAATTTTGAGACACATATTCAGACTGTATCATGTATCATGCTTTAAAGACACAGTTGTTCAAATACACATGGAGAAGTAATATTAATAGGCTTATATATATTAAGAAAGTTGACTTAATGCATAATAACCTTCCAAAAGAGAAAACAAGTACAGATACTGTTTTGGTGGATATTATCTAATATTTTAGGAAGGAATGATACAAATTCTCCACAATTGCTCTTAGAAAAGTAATTGGAGGTTACATTTCTTACCTCACTTAATCAGCCAACATAATCTTAGTACTAATACCAGATAGGAGAGTGTAAAAAAGTAAAAACATAGACCATTTCTCAGGAGTACAAAGGTAAAAGTTCTTAACAAAATATCATCAAATCAGTCAACAATGAATTCAAGGAGTTACAGATCATGACCAAATGGAATTTTTTTCTCTCACTTAAATGAGAATTCAAGGCTAAGTCACTATGAGCGGAAGTATTCCTTCCTTCACTGGGTGATGGAACGTAAGCATTAGAGAAAGCTGCAAAGAAAGAAGCAAGACGGAGTCGTGGGCATATTTGCCGCTCTACTCTAGGCTATGAATGTGGTATGACAAGCTGTCTCAAGCTCTTGTCTCTATGACTCTCCAGAAGGGACGGCCTAAAACCTGGACTTATAACCCAAATAAGCTTCCTTCATACGTTGCGTTTGGTCCAGATATCAGATATCGCAGCAGCCGAGATGAAACTAAAACACTTTGCCTGGCTACGAGATTTACTAAAACGTTTCCATTATAGCATTGCAGTGTGGGTGGGAAAACTGAATAGAGACATAGCCTGAGGGGGCAGAACAGAGCCTGAAAACAGGATCCCAGATAAACTGATATTTGGCAAGGGACTGATGGCAACCCCGTAAAGAAAGGCGTCTAGCCATTGAAAGATGCAGATCTTTTATCCTTACAAAACTGGACTCAAAGTGGAGCACAGAACTACAGCTAAACACAAACTAGAACCTTCAAAAGAAGAGACAGGAGAAATATTCAGGTGACCTTAAGTTGGGCAATATATTTTCAGGTATAATACCAAAATTGCAATTCATGAAAGAGAAAATTGACAAATTGGAATTTATTGAAATAAAAATTTCGAGGCTTGCAAAATGTGCATTGAAGCACTCATCCCTAAGTCTGGTGACATGAATTTGATTCTTGGGACATGGTGGAAGGTGAGAATTAAGTCCTGTGGGTTGTGCTCTGACCATCACATGTACACTATTACACAGACATGCACACACGTGTGTGCACACACACACAATAAATAAATGTAATATAAACAATAATTTTAAAACCGTGCAAAAATGAGAACCCATCTTCACTCCCTGCATTAGTCTGAATAAGAATAGTGCACATAAGCTCAGATATTTGAATACTTAGTCCCCAGCTGATGGTGCCATATTTGGGCTTTGGACTTGGTGAAGGGAATATGTCACTGGAGGTGGGCTTTGGAAGTTTAAGCACTCACCTGTTTTGAGTGTACTCTCTCTGCTGCATACTTGTGTTTAAGATGTGAACCCTCAGCTTGCTGTTCCAGTCCCCATGCCTGCCTGCTGCACGTTTTCCCATGGTGATGGTGATGACTTTTATCCCTCTGGAACCATGAGTGAAAATAAAGCCTTCTTTCTGTAAGTTGCCATGGTCGTGGTGTTTTATCACAGCAGTGAAACATTAACTGACATAATTTCCTACATCCACATGAGAAACCAGGTATCATGAGCTTGTAATTCCAGCACTGAAGGATTCTTTGGGTACTGATGGCCAGCCAGCCCAGGCCTAACCTGAGAACCTCAGGTTCTGTATCCAAAACAAAACGAAACAAAACCAAAACTCAATCAAATGAACCAAAAACAACAAGGAGACAAGAGGGGCAGCTCCTGAGGTTTGGCACCTGAGGCTGACATCTGGCCTTTACATGCATGTACACATGTGCATTCCTCAACACCTGAACATATGTGTACATACAAATGCATAAAGTAAAAATTTTATTTCTGTAAGACACTACTGAAGGCCACCAATTGAAAGAAAATATCAATTAGAGACATCTCTGATAGAAGACTTTCATGTAAACTCTACACATGACTCTCAGAAAGCAGATCTTAAAAATAAGGCAGTTGAAGAGAGGCAGACATTCTGGACAGATACTCACCAAAGAAGAGACACAGATGGAAAATAAAAAACTGAAAAATGCTTACATCATTTGTTGCTAGGGCACTTCAAATAAAAATAAAAACAAGATGTTCTCTGCATACCTCTTAGGCTGGCTAATACCCAAAATACCAAGGTCATGTTTGATGGGGATGTGAACCTAGAGTATCATTCACTGATGATGGGATGAAAGGTGGCATAGTCACATTCAGAACTCAGCAGTTCTGAGCAAGGCTAAACAGCCTTTTCATATCCTTCAGTGACTGTACTCAGGCTTTTATTCTATGATTTGGAGCAGAAAACCCTTCACACAAAAAGTCACTGTATTTTTATTCTTAATTGTCCCAAACTGGAAGCAAGAAATCTGATTTTTTTCATAGATGAAAGAATAAACAACCTACAGTACTTCCTCACAAAGAGAAAGCATTCAGCAATGAAAAAGAAACAACCTATAATGCCACAGAAAGACAGGGGGGACCTTAAACGCATATTGTGAAGTGGAAGAAGCCTGTTGAAAGCATATGTTCAGTTCTGTCATGCTCTGGAAGAGGCAAAGCTGTGGAGTCAGTGAACAGAGTCTCTGCTGTCAGAGGAGGGAAAGGAAGGGACCTGAGCAGGTGCAGCTCATGGATTATTTTGCGGTCAAGAAGCTATTTTGTGTGAGGATGTAATGGTGCAGGCATGTATCACACATTTGCCAAGATCCATAGAACTTCAAAGAACAGTGAGTGAGCCTTAACACACGCTCACATAAACAACCATTTAGGATGGTTCTACGACTGAATATAGACTGGGTAAATGGCTCTAATTATATTACAAATGTACAAGAAAGCCTTTAAAATCATTTTCAATAAGGTCTCTATGTAGCGCTGGCCATCCTAGAACTCTCTATGTGGACCAGGCTGGCCTTGAACTCATAGAGAGTCACTTGTCTCTCACCCCTGATACTGTATTAAAGGCATGTGCCATCATGCCCAGATGAACAAAACCTTTCTGAGGGCATAAGGGAAAAGGTGCTTATCTTGGGAACTTTAGACATGAGAGAGGACTTTAGACCAAAGACAAAGGAACTGTACACAAATACTATTGTGGCTTGGAATGTGTGCTTCCCATGGTGGTGCAGATTAACAATTCAGAAACTATTGTACATGTGTAGTACAACTGAAGAACTAAACGAATGGACATTGGGAAGTGGATTTCCATGGATGATGTCAAAGGATATAGACAGACAAGGAATGGAAGTTAGAAAAACCCAAACGGTGCACACAGAGTAGGAGACATTGATCTATGAACTCATATTTCACTTAATATAGATACACATGGATACATGTGACATCTTTGTAGATACGTATATATCAATGGGTTAGCAGCACATATATTTTCTCCCCTGTCAGCTGAGAAGGTTTAGATCCATTAGTATTCAAGTCACAATGCACATACCCCGAGCCAGATCCTTGTCTCAGATACAGTCTCTCATAGAAAGGTTCAGTAAGCCTGAAGAAATGATTTATAGTGGAGGAAGGGAGCATGCGAGATGATCCTAGAGCATCAGATAATGCCAAAAAGTTAGAGAAGTGTTCAGAAAATACAAAATGACAGGGTTTAGTGAAGGGCCGCAGGAGCCAGCTGTAAGAACTCCCAAAAGCTCAAGCAGGAACAAATAATGTGAGGGGTCAGAGTGGCACTGGAATGCATCAGCAAGCATAGAATAAACACCAGTCAGTGCTAAAAGAAGTAAGTGACTATGTAAGTGGAGGGAAGAAATGTGCCTCCCGTATGTAAGAACACCAAACCTCAAACTCTCTTACCTTTAAGGAGGCAAAACATAACTCCCTACTCTGAATGTGGATATAGTTTTTTTCCCCCAAATAATACAGAATGGAAAGGCCTCAAAGGATGACCTTGTTATCAAGAATCCTACAAACAGAACTCCAGCTACATGACCCATGTTTGCACAGGTAGTAAAAGCTGGTTGAAAGCTTGTAGTCTTGATATAATGTACTCTACTTCCATCGAGGTCAATCCTAGGACAAATGAAACAGGCAAATACCACAGGCCTAGTCTGATCACAACTAAAACATCAGATAATCTAAAACTAAAATATATTCTAGAAAAATACTTGACCAGGATGCCTCAAATTTTTAAAACTAAGACTATCAAAAACAAGGGAAGTCCAAGAAACTCACCTCTAGAGGAATCTCAAGAGACCCAATGTCTACACGAAACACGGCATCCTGGGTAATATTCAGGATCAATGAAAAGAAAAGAAAAGAAAAGTCTGTAAACTTGCTATGTGTGAGCAATGTCTGGACTTCAATCCACCATCAGGTGTCAGCTTGGTTCACTAGTGACAGATGTACCTGAGGAATGTCAGGCTCTGATATTGGGAGCTAGAGTATTCTCTGCAGAGTTTCTGTAACTTTCCTGTAACTCTAAAACATTTATATATGTANTATGATAGAAAGTTTAGAAAAGGGAGAGAGCAGGAGGACAAAGTCAGCCCCAGAGAAGGAGTTTTAGAGGAGAAGGAGGAGCTGGTGAGGAGGAGGAGCTTGTGAGGGGAGATGAGCAGGTGAGGAGGAGGAGCTTGTGAGGAGGAGGAGCTGTAAGGATGCACAGGCCAAGGTTTTTCTCCAAAGGGAGGCAGAGACCAGTCTGTAAAGTTGGGTTCTGATCCAAAGATACAGCCTGGGGAACCAGAAAAGCAAAACTTCAGGGTGCCTGTTATGCTTCCCTCTATAAATGTCTTGTGCCAGGCATTTGCTCACTGAATCCTCCAACTCTGAAGCAGTTCTCTTCGCAAAGATGGGAAATTGAGATCCAAAGAGGACATGTGTCCTGCTGGTTACAGTAAAGCCTGTGCGTGGACATTGAGTCCAGCTCTGTTTTTATCTGTGTCTCTTGTTTTGCTTAATGGCTTGCTAAGCACAGATAATATTAAGCAGCATCCCTACTGGATGCTCTATGTGATTCATCATGGGAAATTCCTGATGTGGGCCACAGGTTCCAGCATCTGAACTTTCCAGAAGGTTTAACTGTCTGTTTTTAAAAGTCCCACAGGTAGTGCTGATATTCAAATCAACATTTTTGTTTCTAAAACTCAAGGTTAAGCCACTAGCACACATACTTTCTGTGGTTGTTACTGGAAGTGACTTTCCCTGAAGGCTGTGGGATCTTATAGGCATTTCTTTGAACTACCTCATCTAAGTCTGGGGTCAAGTGAAATCACCAAATGACCCCAGAAGCCTACTTTTTTTCCTGTATCTCTCACTGCCCCAGAGATCTATATTTCATACAAAACATCTAACCAGATGAGAGCATTACTGCTGCAGACACAGAGGTACTAACCTGCTTCAGTTCCGCATGGGGAAACAGCTTCCTCCCTGCCAGGGGCAGTAGAACTTATGATAACTTCCTCTAGTAACATCTCACATGGCTACGGTGCATGAGTCACTGTGACTTCAGATGCTCAATGTGGCCTCAAGTATGACTGCACAAGACAAATGGCTACAGTGATGGCCCCTGGTAAACAGATGGGCTCCTAACTGTAAAAGCTGCTGCCTATTTAGATCTCTTGGTTGTGTTTGGGTGTTGCATATCTGCAACCCGCCTTGTAAGGAGCAGATTGAGTGGTAGGAGGGACATACCAAGAAATTCAAGGTCTCAAAGCCCAGGAGAATGATGTCCATCTCATCACCCACCCCACGAGGAGATATCTCTAGGGACATCACCATCCTTATCCTGGTCAGAGCAACAGGGAGCAGTTGGTACAGCAATGGACTACCTGCATGCCCTCTGTTGGCTTTGTTCAGAGTCAGTAGGTCGTTTCCAAGCTTATGTTGAGCCAGGGCTTAGCCTATGCTGAGGTCTGCGAGGTAGTGTTAACAATCCAATTCTCAACTGCAGCAGGTGCATCGTTTCCTGAAGACATTATCACTCTTCCTTGGGAAATGTTATTGCCTGTGGGTATTGGGGATTAACTTGTAAGCTATATTATAACATATTTATGATGGGATTTGCTTGCGTTTTTACAGTATTTTGGGATAGAATTGGTGAAATGCTGCATTTACATGTTTTCTTGATCCTCTGGACTTCTTCTGAAAGTTTTGTTTATTTGTTTGTTTATATGACTGTATGAGTGTGTGCATATGTACTTTCTAGTAGATGTGTCTGGCTTGCCTACAACATCCAGGAGGTGTCGGATGACCTCTTCCATCAGTTTCCTCCTGTCTCCCTGAGGCAGCCTCTCTTTCGGAAGCCAAGTCTCTTTTCTACTAGATTGGAAGCCATCCAAGTCCCAGCAATCCCACCTGCCTTAGGGAATGTCTAGCTTATTATACAGGTGTTGGGATCTGAACTCTGGTTCTCATGATTGTGGAACAAATTGTGCTGGCTGGTTTTATGTAATTTTGACATACAAACTAGAGTCATTTGGGAAGAGTGACCCTAATTGAGACAATGCCTCCACTGACTGAGCTGTGAGCAAGCCTAGCATGCATTTTCTTGATAGACAATGCAGGAGTGCCCACTTTGCTGTGGGCAGTACTACTCCTTGGCTGGTGGTCTTGAGTGCTATAAGAAAGCAGGCTAAGCAAGCCACCGAGGGCAAGCTGTAAGCGGGACCCTTCCATGGCTTCTACTTTAGTTCCAGCCTGGAATTTCTGCCCTGACTTCCTTGGATGCTGGACTACAAGCTGTAGGATGAAATAACCCCTTCCCTCCCAAAGTGGTCTGCAGTTGTGGCGTTTTATCAGAGCGATAGAAAACCTAACTAAGACACAAGTGCTCTTGATTGCCGAGCCATTTCTCTGCAATTCTCTGAACCCTTGAGGAAATGAAACATACAAGACACTGAGTGGAAAAGGTTGAAGGTGTTTGCTTATCTCCAGGTAAAGGCAGAGCGGTTTAGAACTCTTAAGGTAGAAATCCTGGGACCATTGTGACTGTAGTAGAGCGGAAAGGAAAGGACGTGGTGGAAGAGATATTTCCGCATACATTTTGGAATTGTCCCTGTGACAACAGGAGGTAGGAAATTAAGTTTATTCATATTTTGATTTTTCTGCATCAACAAAGGATGGACTTGGAAGAAAAAGAAGGACTAGAATGTTAAATTTTATGGGCCAGTTTTGGGTTCTCTGTTCTGTAAGCATTGTGTTCTTTGGACTATGCAGTGTTCACCTGCTGCATATTGTTTAACATGGCCTGGCAAGCTTGGCTGATGTGGGGCATTATTTAAGATGGGAACTACAATAGCACTGGGCTTCTTGGCCTCCTGCCTGATGGTGCAGCTGAACCACCAGCTAGATCTTGGCATGGCTAGCAAGTTGGAGGAGCTCTTCTGCCAGATAGCTGTGTTTAATGGAGATCGACGAGCATCCTGTGTGAACACATCCCAGAGGGAGAAGGAGCCAGGTACCGTCCATGTGTCCAGAACAAAAGTCCTGTTTGTTGGCAGACGGGCATTTTGTTTTCTCCTAGCCCAGTACTCATCAGACTCAGCCATTCATCTAAAACCACTTTTACTGAGGCATTAATACGTAGTAGTCACAGTGTGCTATGTAGATGCAGCAGTTAGCAGAGCAGAGACGATGCATGTTCTTACTCCGTGAACATTGGGAGGCCAAAAGTAAACCTGAAAGAGCCAGTGCTCTAAACAGTTTGGCAGATCCGGGAACATAAGCAGATCACTTCCTCTAAAATAGGTGTTGGGCAGAGAATGGTCCCATCATTCGCAGCTGGCATTTTGGCACCATCTAGACTCAGATATATATCAGTGTACTTTCTGGTGGAGTGGGAAAGGGACGTTCTATCTGACACAGCTGACATATTCAGGTCCAGAGGCAAAGCAGAGACCATAGTACCTCCCAGGGCAGTTTCAGAGACCACACTGTGGGTGCAAATACAACCCTAGCAGAGAGGAGACAGGGAAGCAGCAGATTCTGCTCTGCCCTGAGAAACTGAGGTAAAAGAGACAACTGTGCTTAGAGACTACCCTGTCCGCAAATTTCTGAAAGTTTTCTTTGGAAAATTTCATGTGCATGTACAATATATATTAGTTGTATCCATCCTCTATTCCTTATCTCTAGCTTCCACCACCCCTGCCAACATATCTCCTATCTCCCTCACAATTCCACACTTAACAAAAATAAACCACTCAGTCCAATTACTGCATGTGGCGGGGGCAGCCCCACATGTGTGTGGACATGGGTGCCCACCCCAAAGAAAAGCGACCCTACCTCAGGCAGCTGTCAACTAACATTAGCTCCACAGTTAGTTGAAGGGTATCAGTCCCTCTCTGCTTCATGCTGGAAATTTTGCCTGTCTTGGCCTTGTGTAGGTAGCAACAGTTGTTGTGACTTCACAACCATGCTGTGTCCAGAGACTATCTTTTCACACATGTAACAGCCATGCTTCCTCATCTTGGGAGGCATATATATATATATATTATGAATTAGCACTTATAGTTGCTTATTCTCAGCATCCTAAGTATTTACAAGCCTCTGCATTAACCACTGCCCTCTACAGTAAAAAAATTCCTTAGATCTAGGTTGAGAGCAGCACAAATATAGATACATAAATATTTGAAAGAAGTTTGAAAACATGACCATTTATAACAAAAAACCTTAACCAAATCAAACCAAACAAATATAGAAGTAAAAAGCCTGACAGCAACAACAACAACAACAACAACAACAAAACCCATGAATATGCTTTCCTCTGGGGACTACAGCTTCCCTAGCCAGAGGCTTTGAGCATGTTTATAGTACCAGGCATGCATTCCCTCATGTAGAGTAGGCTTCAAATCCAGTCAAGGGAGCGGACGGTTATCTCCGTAATTTTGAGATGACATGGAACCAAGCAGAGGCACTGGAGTATCTTGAGGGTATAAACCTGTTCATCTGTTTATTTTCTTCCTGAAATGGGCTCATATAGCTCTCAGATGCAGAATGAGGTAACTATACACAATCATGGTATGAGAATATCTCTAATAGCACTGCCCTCTACCCCTATTGTCACTACTACCAAACCTAACACCTCTCTTGAAGCCTTACCTGCATCCTGGGAACTGGAATATGAGCTTTGAATATACATTATTGCTAGAAATTTAGAAGAATCTGAAGGGGGCAAGATAGAGTAATGTGGACCAGATTTATCTGCATAAAACAACAAAGCATAAACAAAATACATGATAGGATGGTTTTAAATATGTAAATATCAGATAACAAAGGGCAGTGATGCTAACTGATGGGGAATTTTTAAAGTGTGCCTATGATTACTCCATCTCCTCAGAAAAAACTTTGTTGGTAGAAGTTTCCTGTCTTGGAGCCATTGAGTCCCAAATACTTGGTAGCCACTTCCCAAATTACCACACAGAGTCTTAATATTACTTATAAATGCTCTATCAATAGCTTAGGCTTATTATTAACTAGCTATTATATTTTAAGTTAATCTATATTTCTTATTTATGCTCTGCCACATGCTGGTACCTTTTCTCAATAGGCATGCCCATCTTGCTCTCTCCACATCTGATAGGCAACTCCTGACTCTGACCTTTTCCTTCCCATCATCCTTAGTTTGGTTGCCCTGCCAATACTTGCTACCTGGCTATTGGCCAGTCAGCATTTTATTAAACCAATTATAGTGACAAAACTTTACAGTGTACAAGAGGATTTTTCCACAGCAAACTTTACCCTCAAACTTATGTGGTTTGCGTAAAACCACACACTTTCTAAGGGGCAACCCAAGATCCTTAATGCTGTGTGCTTTTCAGTGGCATCAGGTGGCTAACAGTTCTTTTTTATATACTTTTTTATTAAAAATTTCCACCTCCTCCCATTTCCCTCC
>LOEQ01003094.1:99305-109845 GCA_001685075.1 Bramus lutescens | reverse complement strand
TATGTCTAGAATCCACTAATAAGTGAGTACATACCATATTCATCTTTTTGGGTATGGGTTACCTCACTTAGTATAGTGTTTTCTATTTCCATACGATTCATGAAAAGATTGCATCTTAAAATCTCCCTTCCCTTTTCTTTCTCCTGGGCCAATATAATAGTTAGTATAATAGTACCACCTGATGTATTATGAACCTATTAATTTGTTTTATAAATTCCAATCTCCCCTTTCATTTTTGGCTAATAGAAAGTAAGTAGGGATTTTGTTCTTCATGCTGTTTATATAATTTTTCTCTTATCTATCACCTCTGTGCCTTTTTGTCTCTTGCCCTAGCTGAGCGAGCACTCAGGAACTGTAGTGGGTTTTACAGAACTATAATCTCAGGCTGGGCACAGTAGGACACACCCAGATAATATCTAGGCAGAAAATATTTGTTATGATATTGTAATATAGGTACAATGATAATTATAGGAAATATAGGGTAGATAGGCTTTAATAACCTCTATTAGAATCTTGAAAATGACCATTTCAAATCTGCCAAATTTTGTGTAAACCAGAAATGTCTTCTGGAGCCACAGAGCAATCTGCTGATGTATGGGAATGCACACAGTTGCAATGGTGTTCTCCAGAGCTGCAAATGAGAGGGATGCATGGCTGGCCAAGTCTCCCATGTCTTGAACAGGAAACCTGGGGATCCTGAAGTGTGGGATAGGGCCATTTGACTAAAGGAGCCAGGAACTCTGAAGTCACAGTCTCCTGTGGGCATTGCAGAATGGCTAAGGACCCTTTCTATTTTTGGAGCAGAAGATAGCAGGCTTTTCTTGCTTAAAGACCACACAGTGACTTCACTTGAGGTAGCCACCCCATGAGGTTTCATAAGATATTCCTTCACCTCACCCTCATTAATTTAGGCTAGTAACAAAGGCCAGATGTCAACATTGCATAAGGAGAAAAAAAACAGTCCTGTTATAGGAAAAATAGCATACAACCTGGCCTGAAGGGTTTGCAGAGACCAGAACATGTGTGCAAATGGTTGTCAAGCTTTTACGATGGCACCATTAGCTCCACAATAATGACACAGAGACTTATTATTAATAATGAAGGCTTGGCTGTTAGACTGGCTCCTAACTAGTTTTTGTAATTTATATTAACCCATTTCTATTAACCTATATTCTGCCATGTGTCTCATGACTGTTACCTCCTAGTGCTTTGAAAATCATGAGAACTAATTTTTGTCAGCCCAGGATTTTCCATGCTTGAGAACTCAATACACTGCATGAGTGAGGACTGATTGACAGAAAGCCAAAGAAATAAGATCATACCCACAAAAATTACCCAGATTGAACTTACCAGTACCAGCAGAAGAAGTATTGGATTAGATCTATAGACCCGAGGAGCTCCCAATTATATAAACACACACAGAACCCAAGCCTTCCCACTATGGTTTTTCCTTCTTGTCTTTGTTCAACTTCAATGTTATTAGGACAAGAAGTAGATTGCTTCATATCCCCACATCTTTCTTTGTATAGTCTTCCTGGAGGGGTGACTCTGGCTAGTGTTCTCTGACATGTGTACAGATAATAATGGATTCCTGTGATCTACAGAGGCCCTTCCTATGGTAGATCTCCCATCTCAGTTGATGTTAAGTCATCATGTGCTCTTTCTCAGTTTCCTTATGCTTTACACTCCATAGTGTCTTATTTTGTTTGTTTATGTCTGCTTATTACGAAAGCATTTTAATATAATCATGCTTGTGCACATGCACACACACATACAGTTTAATTTCATTTTATTCTTAATTGATCTAAGTATTGTGAAGGGAAATTATAAACATAGACAATTTGTGATATGCATTTACAAATTTGAATAGTAATAGAGTTTTCTGAATTCTCTATAAATAGGAAAATTAGGATTTACAGGACACAAAAGGACAGTATATATTCTTTACTATGCAGAATTCTTCAACTAATTTTTCTACTTAAGTGAAGAAGTACAAACACTTATAGGGCATCTTTTGGATATCAGGAAAAACAATTAAAAGGCAGGATTCTAGCACTTCAGGATCTTTTAGGATAATCATTGTAGCTATAGCTTAGTGGTGGAGCACTTACCTTGTAGGTATGTGAATGTGGGATTCCCCTCTGTATGCTGTGAATATCATTGGTTAATAAAGGAACTGCTTTGGGCCTATAGCAGAGCTATAGGGAAATAGAGGTAGGTGGGGGAAAACTAAACTGAATGCTGGGAGAAAGGAGACAAAATCAGGAGAAGCCATGTAGTCCCTCCATAGACAGATGTTGGAATGCTGCAATGCTGGAATGCTGGAATGCTGGAATGTTAGCCAGTAAGCCACAGCCACGTGGCAATGCACAGATTAATAGAAATGGGTTAAATTAAGATGTAAGAGTTAGCAAATAAAACTCTAGAGCTAATGGGCCAAACAGTGATTTCTGTGTGATCATTTAGGGGGGCTGAGCAGCTGGGAACCAACAAGCAGCCTTCCTGCATGAGGCTCTACAGTCAATCTCCAGTATTTCCAAAAATTAAATTAAATTAAATTAAAAGATCCTGTAGCCTAGTTAGGAAGAGACTGAGGGACATGAAAACAGGAAAGCACTGAAATCGTATATAAAGCATCTAATGCACTAATGCAAATGGGGATCTAACTATAGATATCAGCAGGGCAGCGGTGCCTGAGCAAGGCTCTCAAGATGCATCAAGTGGGCAAATTGGAAGAATGGGATATGACAGTTCTGGGAAAGAGCATTGTGTCTACCAAGAAATGCAAGTAAATCACTCTGCTGGAGTTCAAACATCAGTGGATAGGGTGAAAGGAAAGAAGCTGGAGAAACAGCTAGAGCCAGTCCACGATTGCTATGAATTATTTGAATGACAGGCTAGGGGTTCCCAAAGTGTCTGTGGACTGGAGACACCGTAACATCAAAGAGCTTTTGTTATAATTACAAATGATCAGCCCAGACTCCAGAAAATGAACAATGCACCCTAGAGTTGTAGTTAGAAATCTTAGTTTCAGCAATCTCCCCAGGAAAGTCGGATGCATTCACAAGTTAGGACAACATCTTCAAGGGTGAGGAGCTATGTCAGCTTCTGGGTACTGGGAAGCTGTGACTTTGGAAAGAACTCACTGCTGTGTGCTAACTAGATTGGAAGGGACAAGCCCCATGACAAGTCTCCAATAGTCCAAATGAGAGAGTACGAAGACCAGAGAAGGCCAGAAATGGTTGGATTAGAGATAAAAAGAGAGAGGTTGGAGATGGAAAGGGCAGACTTTGAGATCATCTGAATATAGAAGACAGGGAAGGTATCTGGGCCAGGTTTTTTTTTTCTACTATCACTTAGGGAATACTAAAGTGGCTGGAAATGAGAACCCATGAAGTCTGACCAATAATTTATTAAGGGGTGCAGTAGAAAAACAGACTCACAAATACAGAATAAGGTAGATGTTGCTGCTGATTCAGCTGATGCTATCCTGCTGTTCTGCCCAAGGGGAATGAGGACCAACTGCAAGACTTGCTCCTGCTCCAACCATCAGAGAGAGAGAGAGAGAGAGAGAGAGAGAGAGAGAGCACATGACTCTTCTCCTCCACTTTGTCTGTTCACATATGCAGAGAAAGCTACACCTATAGGGTGTCACCCCAAATGTCAATGGCTAAATGGATCAAGCTCCTATAAGACTTCTCTTTTTTCCTAATTGAGAAGGTTCTAATCCTAACATAAAACTAAATACAATAAGAACTGTAAAGTATTGTCCAGAAGAAAGAAAAGGTAATAATATAAAAAAAGAAACTACAACCAACAAGAACAACATCAAGCAAGAAACACATTCTAAATGTCCAGACCAGAGGTACTTGGCAAATTGCAAAGATTATTCCAATAGCTCTCCTATTCTGAGGAGTCTAAGTCTTGGCCTGATATACCCTTAGCTTAGCTAAGATATGAGAGGGTTGTAAGTATAACTATCTAGTCTTTAACCCCACCAAAGGCCTGAGAAGGAAAGTAATGTTACCTGAGTAAGCAGAAAATGCAAGCAAGTGACTTTTGAAAAATTTAAGAAATGATGGAAATAGCTGGCTGCCTGGATAATCACCCAATGTTTCTCTGTAATGTTGGCGCATCTAACGTTGGCTAGGCCTAGAATATTTGACAGGTCATTTTCAGAAGCAGGAAAATTTGAAAGATTGTCCCACACTGTTTTGCCAAGTTTTAGCAGTTGTTTTTCCTTATGTCCTGCTTTTACAGATTGGACAGCATGCTAACTGTCAGCAGTCAAGGTAAGGACAGTTCTTTGCCCAATAGGCCAGTTTTGCTAAGAATAAAACAAGCTCCCTAGGGAATGCCCATAGTGCCCATCATTTTCTCAGGAGTTGGTTGTTGCTGCTATGAGCAGTCATGTCTCATGTGAACAGAATTTCTAAGTTATTAAAACACTTTAAATGTCATATTTTTAGGTCTTTGGAATATTTGAAGATTGCCTATCATCTGAAATATATCTCTTTATATCTAGGGGAAGGGGGAGGGGAGGGGNAGAGGAGGAGGAGGGGGAGAGGGAGAGGAACAATCCTTTGCCTCTGTTTTATCTGGTCACATATCCAGAGCAAACCATGCCTATAGGGCTAGTCACCCCCAATGTGATTGACTAAATGTATTGCGCTCCCACAAAGTAACCTCTTATGACTATGCTATTCAAGTAGTAGAGATGCTGTCTCCAGGTGCATCTCCCCATCTCTCCCATAGGGACGCTCATTAGCTGCACCTTCCCCTTGTCTCTCATGGTAAAGAAGATATCTCTTTCTGAGCCATCAGAACTACTGACATAGGGATTACCATGCTGTGCATTGTGTATACAGAGAGCATCTCAAGACCAGCCCTGCTGCTGGAAAGAATGGAAGAGGGCATTGCAATGCAATGGTGTGTTGCAACTTCTGATTGCCTTGCATTTCCCTGGTACTTGCTTTTGTATGAGGGAGGAGATGTGGACTGAAGTGAGTTACCCAGCTGTCAGGACTTCATTAATACCTATGTTTATACTGTCCCAGTTTCTGTATATTTAGGTGCCAACACAAAATTCAGATAGGAGAGTCAGATCTCTTTCTGTTTAGGAGGTCATTCACTTTTGAACTTAAACATCTTTTAAATACCTGGCTGCAAACCAGAAAGTGTGAGCATGCCACCTTGAAGTTCTGCAACATATACACAAGGGTCACATTAACGTATCACCACATTTCCTCAAAACACTCCCTGGTGTGTTGAACTGTGCACTGCTAAGCAGCAGTTCTCAACCTGTGGGTCGCAACCCTTTTTGGGGTCACACAGCAGATATTCTGCATATCAGATATTTACATTACAATTCATAACAGTAGCAAAATTTTAGTTATGAAGAAGCAATGAAATGATTTTATGGTTGGGGATCATCATAACACAAGGTACTGTATTAAATGATCACAGCATTGGAAAGGCTGAGAACCCCTGCGTTAAAGAATGTATTTAAACTCAAACCCCAGTACACGTGATCGTGACCTTATTTGAAAGTAGTATTTACAGATGTGATCAAGTCCAGAGAAACTCATAGTTGATGAGAATCAGCCTTGAACCAATGACTAGTCTTTATTTTAAAAAAGAATTCTGATACAAACACCATGAGGAAGTGGCTAGGCCGTGGTGGCAGAGTTTGGAGTGAACCCACAAAGCAAGGAACACCAGGATGAATCTCCACTAGGAAGAGTTAAGCAAGGGTTAACTCTGAGGCCTTTGGTAAAACCTTGGTTTGGGGTTTCTGATCTTCAAGACCAGGAGACAATACAGTTCTGCTCTTTAAGACACCCAGTTTACAGTAATTTGTGCCTGAAACTAAAGCAACCAGAATACCCTTCAAAATTGTATATTTTAGTAGTTCTAACTCTGCAATGTTTAATAGTTCTAAAATCTACCATTCTAGTTCCCCCAAATACCAAGGAAAAACCAACAACAGGCGTGAGATGATTCAAAACTTATATGAGACAGGCTTTGATATCTGGGGAGCCAGAGAGATGGGCAAAAAGCCTCCTGTGGATAAAGCATAAAGGAAACAGATCGTATTTTTTTTTATCAGACTGCCTTAAAGAGCAATAGACTGCTATCTAAAAAGTGAGTGGAAATTCCCCATAATTTCTAAGGAAAATAAGGACAGTCAGATAACCCTCCTATCCCCCAACAGCCGGAGAGGATATAAAATGGCCCCCAGACATGGAGCACTGCTGGATTAACTCCAGCAGCATTTGTGTATGTTGTCATGTCAATAAAATTACTGAAATTGAAACCTGAAATTGAACAGAGTGTGAAAGAAAGAAGATATTACTCAAGGGATCCAGGCAGTAAATATTCACATTAAGAGGGGGGTGATATCATGGAAAGTTTCTGTACCTTGTGATGCCATTGAAGTCCAAACAAAGAGGGTATAATTTCGTTATTTCCCTCTCTGCCATTCTCTGCAGCACAGAGTACTTGCTTGTAATGAAATTGGGCTCCTGAGAAGTGAAATCAGAGTTCAAAGATGCATTGGTAGGTTGGAGCGCATATTCATTTGTTCACAAGTCTTGCGGGGCTGCTTTCTCTCAATTAGGAGATGCGCACTTTTCTTACCAGCAGGAACTGATGTGAAGAACGGGCAATGAACAGGCGACGTCCCATCTTAGATAAGGGAGAAGCTGAGTCTGAGAGTGACCGAGGTTGCTCAGTGGTGTAGCTAGAATTCCTCTTTTCCCTTCACCTCTGCTTTTTCAATTATGGAATATTTCCTTTCGGCCCCCTCTCCATCCTGGAGAACCTCACTTCTTTCCAAACACACGCTGTGTATCCATGGAGCTCTTGCTGTGGGCCTCCCACATTTTCCATTTCTTCTGGTATCTTAGGGAAAATCTACCCTGTGCTGTTCCTTCTGTGGAGTCTGAGAACCATGAAGGGTGATTTGTCCCCTTTTCTAGTCCAAAATTCCTTGGTAGTGGTTTTTATCCATAGCAGGCTGTGTGCCCAACAAGAAGACTGACACCCCAACACCTGGTGGAGAAGGTTATTTGGAACTCTGAGGATGGTCTGTCCATAGAGTGTGTTTCTGCTTCAAAATATACAGACAGGACTTCCCCACACACCCAAAACTGCCAAAGTTTCTCCTTAGGGATTATTCTTTATTAAAAGAATTGGAGCCTGTTTTAAGTTCTCACATTCTTATAAAAAAAATCAAAAGGAAGCAAAACACAGCATCTAATTCATCACTGGGTGCCCCTAGGAAAGGCCCAGTGCTGTCAAACCAGTGAGGAGCCCTGGTTCGTCTTTCCTGGGGAAGTTATTAATACGCGGATCACCAGATAATTTAGCTGAATTTTTACAATGGATTGGAGGCAGTTCCTATTATGATCCTTGTTTATAAATGGAAACCAACCTTGGAATTGTTAGCAACTGTTTTGTGGTTTGCCAGGTTTGCAGGGTTAGGATTGGAACACGAGGGTACGTCTCTCCCAACCAAGCCTTGCCACATTGCCCCTCACGAACTGCAATTTCCAAGGAAGCATTGAATGTTGAGTCTGGTGGCTGTCCAGGGCTGTGTGGGCTACTATAACATATGCCATGGTCTGGGTAACTTATAAACAGTCTTTCTCATGGTTTTTGTGGTTGAGACTTTTAAGGGCAAGGTGGTGCTGGCAGAGAGCTGGTCTCTGCTCTGTAGATGGCACTTCTTGCTGTGGTCTTAGAGTGGCAGATCTCTGGGGCCTTTTATTTTTTATTTTTTAAATTAATTTACTTTTATTTTTTAAAAGAAAACAAACTATCTTTTTTCATTTTACATACCAATACCAGTTCCTATTCCCTTCCCTCCTCCCATTTCTTCCATCTATCCCCCACCCCACCCCATCCACTCCTCAGAGAGGGTAAGGCACATTGCTTTGGGGGAAGGTCCAAGGCCCTCCCTAATATACCTAGGCTGATCAAGGTATCCATCCTGAGAATAGGTTCCCCAAAATCCAGTATATGCAGTAGGGATAAATCCTGGTGCCACCGCTAGTATTCTCACAGTCTTCTCTGGGGCCTTTTAGACAAGGCTACCTGTTCCATACCCAAGGGCTCTGACTACATGTTCTAACTCTCTCCTAATAGGTCCCATATCGTCAAACTGTCTCTTTTGTGGTTAAGATTTCAAAACGTAGCTGGGCGGTAGTGGCAAATGCCTTTAATTCCAGCACTCTGGAGGCAGAGGCTGGCATATCTCTGTGAGTTCGAAGCCAGCCTGATCTACAAGAGCTAGTTCCAGGACAGGCCCCAAAGCTACAGAAAAACCCTGCCCTGAAAAAGCAAAAGAAAAAAAAAGCAAACAAAAAGATTTCAAAACGCGGATTTTGGAAGACAAAACATTCAGACTGTAACAGTGATTAACAAAATAACTCTAGACAGTAAAGAAACCCTCCACATAGCAGTGCTGACTTGGGTTGTGTAGCACTCACCTGCTTACACATAGTGCCAGAAAACTCACTACTATTTGGGGTCAGATCCAAACATTAGAGTCCATGTTTGGTTATGATTTGAGGCTTGTTCATTTGTAACCTCAACTATTCAATCAATCATTCTAGCTTTTTCCTCTGGTACCACATAAAATAATCTTGGTGCTTTGGTGACTGGTGGAGCATTTGTGGACAGGATTTGCCTCTCTCTAAATTTTTGCTTGTTATTTAGCCTTTGAACAGGCTTCATTCGTGATGATCTTCAAAACTTTTTAAATCCTTAGAACATAGGAATTTGTTAAACTCTCTTTGTATTTTTGGAGACAAGAATTTGGACACAATACTGTAGGTATGGTTTGGCCAGGAAATAATAAAGTGATACTTTTATATCCTGATTTTGATCACATTTGTATACTGGTACTCCACATGGTATTGACTAAGTTTCACACAAGATTAACTTTGACTCTGTTCTGGGTAATGATTTGTGAGGACACAGGCATATCCCCACACCATCAACAAAGATGAATCTTATGAGCATAAGGCATATTAAAAATATTAGACCTCTGTGTATCCCATTGGCCAATGTTTGTAAAGTCACAGACATACTCCTTGACTCAAACTGAACTCATTAAAACTCAATGATCGCACTGCAGCTGTCCAGATTCTTCCTCCATGGCGATCTGCCAAAAACTTCCTTGTGAAAATCTGTAAGTGCAACACCCTTCTCAGCTCCAAAACATTGGCTAAGCAAACACTATAGATACAGAAGGTGCATTCTGGATGCAGGCTACAGTTTTCTATGATTCATCCAGTTTAGGAGCAAGAGCCATCGAGACCCCTAGAAACGGGCAGGAAGCATGCTCCCTCCAGTTCTACCTCCCTCTACCTCCTTCCGGGAGGCAGCTGGCCTTTTCCTCTGCACCAGCATAGCATTGCGCTCAGAATCAGCTGCCGGGCTGGCTCCATCTGGTGACATCTATTCAGTTCTCCCTAAAGTACTTCTGTGAATTTTGGACAAGTGTGCTAGTTCTGTTTTGGCCAAGATATGGTCTCAGTTTGCCTGAAAATAACAAGAAGTAGCAACAATTAATAATTATTTGGCAGTCTCTTTTCCTGTGTCTCTCTTTATCCCAACATCCCAACAAAGTAGATGATGTAATTCCCACTATCAAGTGTAATTTCCATACCTGTAGGCCCAGCACTTGGGAGGTAGAGGCAAGAGGATGAGCAGTTCACGACCATCTATAGAGCGTGTTTGAGGCCAGAACCAAATAAGACCATGTTTCAAAAACTAAAATCCAAGCTTTCTCCATTAAACAACTCTCAGTCCTCCTTCTCCAAGCCCCTTGTAATACAATCTTTATTTTCTGTCATTGAGATCCTAACTACTCTACAACTTCGGATAAGTGGAATTATGTGATATCTTTATGTCAATAGCTTATTTTACTTAGCACAGTATCATTTAGATTTATGCATGCTACATCTTATTTCTAAATACCCTTTTAAAATACTATATAATATTCCATTGTGCAGATATACTACAGTATATGTACCCATCATTCGTTAACAGACTTGGACTGCTTCCACATTTTAGATATTATAATATTTGTAGAAGTACCTCTGAGAGACCCTGTTCATTATTATTTTTGGTAGATTGCTAGAACATATGATAATTATTTGCTTAAACTTTAAAGATGGGTATAGGTTTATGCAGACCTACAATCTAACCAAGGGCAGAGAAAAAGCAGTTGACTGGGAAAAGAACTTTAGAAAATGTTGACAGAGGCTTCTGTCCTGCCTGGTCCCACAGCCATTCAGTCCCAAAGAAGCACATAGAGGCCTACATTAATTACAAACTTGTTAGCCTATTAACTCAGGCTGCTTATTAATTAACTCTTGTCTCTTACATTAACTCATAATTCTTGTCTGTGTTAGCCACGTGGCTTGGTACCTTTTATCAACAAAGCATTCTCATCTTGCTTCCTATGCATCTGGGTAACGACTGCAGACTGAGCCTTTCCTCTTCCCAGAACTCTCCTATTCTGGTCACC
>LOEQ01003094.1:85136-99283 GCA_001685075.1 Bramus lutescens | reverse complement strand
GCCAATCAGCATTTTATTAAAGCAATACAACTGACAAATCTTTACAGGGTACAAGACCATTGTCTCACAGCAAGGTAAGACTTGAACCCTAGAATTGTAATCAGGGACCGCTGGCCTGTGAAAGACACAGTGTTTTTACTACTTAGTACCCAAGTGTTTACGTGGTACCAAGTTAACCTGTGTTAGTACTAAATTAAGATTCTCCTATGATGACTGGAGGGCCAAGAGGACCTCTGTCTGAATAGAGCCATATAAAAGATGAAACCAAAACACGTAAGAAAGGAGAAAAGATACAGTCACAGTATAACCCTTATGGGAAGATGGTAAGAGTAGAGTTGCTAAGGCTTCTTAGAAGTCTCAAATCTTGCATCTTTGTGGGGGAATGGGGCTTGATGACAATGGTTCAAGCATTTCTCTCATACTAATGGAAATCCAGCATCTTCTTCATTTCTTTGTGCCTTATTAAAAATTATTATGGGACATTACCAAGCATATACAAAGAGATACGAATGACAACCCTCAAGATGTCCAACACCCACATCAATAAGCATGAGCTCACAGTTGATATTCTTCCTGCTGTTTACCCAGTCTTGCTCCTCTGTTACACTGAAGCACATTCCAGCCAAAGCATCAATTCATCTGTAAGCATTTCCTACTATATCTTTGAAAGTTAGAGGTTCTTTCCTTTTTTTACTTAAAAATATAATCAAAGCATCATTCATTATTCATTATTGGAACAGCTAACCCTCTCTAATATCAAATTCATCAGTATTTACATTTTGGCTAATCTTATTCTTTCATCGTTTCACAGTGTGATTTCATCTGCCCTCACATTACAGTTGTGGGTATCTATTCCAAGTCTCTTAACCTAAAGGTCCTCTCACATCTCTCTTTCTCACTGTTTTTGCTTTAGAATGTAGTCATTGAGGAATCAGAGTTGTTTTTCCTAAATACAGTCTGGACTTCGATAATTGGATCCCATGGTGTCATTTAATGAGTTCCTCTGTTCCTTTAAGTTGGTAGTTAGAGCTAGGGGCTTTATTAAATCAGATTGTTCTATGTTTTTATCAACGGCTGCATGGTGGAGTCCTGCACCCTCACCAGGATAGCTAATGATTTCCAGGGGTTTCTCTGTGTTGTCACACTGCCTAGATCCACTGGTTCATCTGCGGTTACTTTCTTATTGCATCATTTTGTCTTCACTTAGCATTTTACATAATAATACAAAGAAACAACACCCTTGCCATCAATTTGTTTACTGTGAAATGCAGCTCTTTGAGAACAGAAAGGTAAATACTTGACAATTTCCCTGCCTTGATCAGATTTTAGTAATGTACTATTTCCCTAATTCCCTATTAGTTACTACTGATTTTATTTTTTTGATGGTATTTTGTCAGTTTAGGTTTGTGTTTGTGCAATGAAGCACATTACACTGGTATCAGTCCACTAAAATATATCTTTATTGATGGCTAATTGTCTCACCTTTAGGTAATGGAGCCCTTTCAACTTGGATTCCCAGTTTGAAGGGAAGAAAAAAACCTCTATTGGTCCTTAATTACCACCTTGGTTTTTACTATGGTGTTTCAGGCTCATCTTTTGGGTCTCCTCTTTCAGAACTGAACTATGTCATTTTTTTTCAAGGACAGTCCTTTGGGGAAAACGTATTTTTGACAACAATCTGGACCTCAGTATTGTGCGGTGCGACGTGTCAGTCATTGTTTTAAGCTTCTCGACACATCGAGCCAGTATAAAACTCAAAGTATTTATAAGATAAAATTCGTGAGTTCATACTGAGCCTGGAAATTACAACTCAGGGTTTCTACTGGATCTCATTGATCTTATACATGTAATGTTTGTCTAATATCAAAGTCACAGTGCTCACAAATGGATGGCAACTCTACTTTTTGTGTGTTTTTTGTTTTGTTTAGGCATTTTTTGTCTTATTAATTTGTTTATTTTGATTTTTGGTATTCTTTTTAGAGATGGGAGAGAGAAAAACATACTCACACACAGAGAGGAGAGAGAGAGAGAGAGAAATGAAATTGAATGGGAATGGAGGTGGGGATAATCTGGGAGAAGATGGGGAAGGAACATGATCAAAATATATTGTATAAAATTAAAAAAATAATAGTGAAAAACCACACACACACACACACACACACACATACCACACTTGGCACCATGGTAAAACCAAGCAATATAATTCACACTGAAATTGGATAAATACCACTTATATTTATAGCTTTTAAAGCTCTGTTCTACTTAGGACTTACATGTTTTAAAGCATCTTAGGATAACTTCTCTGTATTGTTTTTTCACTAAGAAGATGTGAAGTTTTTCCACTTTGCTTTAGATTTTTAGAATATAAAGAAATTAGTATTTACAGAATTATTTGGTTTACACTAGTGTTTTAGTTAATTTGGGCAGCTATAGTCAAATCTGAAGGGCCACAGCTTCCTAAGTTTACCCACTCTCAGTCCCTTTTTTATGACACAAGACAGGTAGATATATAAAATAGGTTTGCAAACCAAAGGTTTAGTGACATGATTATAGACTATAGATAAATTTATTTTAAAAATTCTTTAGTATCTGTATAATTTTATTGTTGTGAGGTAACTCTGCCAGAGAACACATTGGCTTGCTTATAGCCAAATAGCCTTTACTCTCACCAGATGGCCACTGCATGGGGAGCTTACCCAAATCACACCACCCTGAGCCTTTCCATTCTTGGCTATTATGTGTAGAAACCATGTTCTGGTTTATCACAATTCAATTAACAAGAAAAATTAGCAATACATGGAGACACAGAAGCCAAAACATGAAACAAAAGAATAAAACAGGATTAGTACATTTAGGGGCCTTCCTGAACTATGGACTATGATGGATTAAGTCTTTGTTTTCATTTTGGCAGGTCTTGGGGTCTATATGCTGGGTTCTTAGGTCAGAATAGTGCCTTGGTTCTTTTAACGTGGTGTCAGTTGTGCTGAGGTATGGGGGTCTATACACCATTTATTGATAGCAAAAGCAAATTTGCACACCAGTGAGAGGGGTGTACTTGTTTATTTTCCCATAAGGAATTAATGTTGACTGAATATTTGATACTGTAGGGTATACAGATTTTCAACATCTTTCAGAATTAATCAATATTTGATTTTTATCATCATCGATGCTGAGAACACTGCTTCATATAAAAACAAAATAACAGTACTATGTTCAGGCTGCTTCAGAAATAATTGGAAATTCTGTTCTAATCTCAAGCCAAATTTCCTTTAACAGTTCTTTACATTAAACACAAGTCATCAATTCAAACAACAATTTTAACAATTAAACATTCTAATACAATATAGCCCAAAGATAGAGTAATTTTAAAGTTCCATGTTGAGGAGTGTAGCTAGGTAGGATAATATTGAGTGCCTTTTATTTCAATAATTAAACTACTAGTTTTTTATAAATGTAGAAAATTTTGTATGTACAGTAAAAAACTGTAATTAGTAAAATATAATAGTTTAAAATCTTAGCTAAAGTATTTTAGGAAGTGTTTTTAAAAAACAATATTATTTATTTCTTCTTTAAGAATTTCACATATGTATATAAGGTTTTTTGATCATATCACCCCTAAATACCTCCCTCTAACTCATTCCAGGACCCACCAACCCATCTCTTTCTCTTCTTCTTCTTCTTCTTCTTCTTCTTCTTCTTCTTCTTCTTCTTCTTCTTCTTCTNCCTCAAAGAAAAGTGACTGGTTGTTCCTCAGAAGCCATTAGCTGCTCTCACTCTACAGTTAGGAGTCTCAGGATCTCCTATTCCATCCATGTTAAGACATTGATTGGCTTGATCTTGTACAGATCTTGTGTGGGGGAACAGAGCGGCTATGAGTTGATGGCATGATAGCCTTGTCATGTCCAGATGATGGCATTCCATAACCTTCCTCCCCACCCTCCCGTTCTTACTTTTCTCTGACTCGTCTTCCACAGTGTTCAGTTTTGAATGGAGGGAGGTTGCTATAAATGACACCTTTGGGTGAGCATTCAGAGTCAAATATTCTCAGCATTTTGACCAACTAGTAAGTCTCTGCATTAACTACCACCCACTGCAATAAGAAGCTTCTTTGACCAAGACTGAGAACAGTACAAATCTATGGCTATAAACATCATGTAGGTAGTTTGACAGCATGACCATTTAGTGAAACAGCATCAGTAGGTTTCTCCAAATGGCCTATGGTGCCTCCAGTCCCAGTCTTTTGACCTGGTTTGCAGTACCAGACATAAAATCTCTACTGCAGATCAGATCTCAAATTCAAGGAAGTAGTTGACCCTATAGCTCTCACGGTACTATTCCTCCAGTGGGAACAACTTATTCGGAAGGTTGATATCATAGGATGGAGGCTCCAGTATTATATAAGAATATCAACATCTTTCTTCTCTCCTCGGCCTCCATATATCCTTCTAGTGTTAGCAAAGTCAACCAGAGGGAGAACGTTAGTTTCCTGAACATTTTGAGATGGATTTCTCCATGTCCTATAACCAAAATGGGTGGTGTCCTCAACAATAAGATCTTACCATGACATTATGTGAACAACCAAGAGCAGAAATGATAGTTCATGTTGTTTTGGGAGCCATGGGGTCTCCCTGATCAACTCATTGAGAAGTATTCATGCCTGGAATATGAGATTTAATGACCATTTCTTCTGGTAACAGTATTATTCACCATTTAGGGTATACAGTTAAATTCCTCTTTTAACATTTTATTTTTAAGTAAGCTTAGAAGTTAGTGAGGTTTTGTCATACATCCTTTGCTTTGGGTAACCCACTTCCAATTCCCTGCTTCTCTGATCCATCCTCACTTAAACCTTTAACTCTGAGTACTCATCCCCAATTATTTTCCTGGTGCCCACACTCTATTTTCTTTTCTAATTATATGTTTTATTTGGTTTGCAAGATCATAGATTTCATTCATTGATGTGGGATTCCCCTCTCTATGCTGTGAATACCATTGGTTAATAAAGAAACTGGTTTGGCCTGATAGGGTAGATAGGTGGGGAAAACTAAACTGAATGTTGAGAGAAAGGAGATAGAGTTGGGGAGAAGCCATGTAGCCTGGCCAGAGACAGAGGCCAGAACTTTAGCTGGTAAGCCACAGCCATGTGGCAATACACAGATTAATGGAGATGGATTAAATTAAGATATAAATGTTAGTCAATAAGAAGCTAGAGCTAATGGGTCAAGCAGCGATTTAAATAATATGGTTTCTGTGTGATTATTTCGGGATTGAGCAGCCAGGAACCAACAAGCAGCCTCCCAACAACAATATATCCTTAAGTTTGGTTAAACTTTCTACCATCCTCATTTCCCCACCCTCACCCCTCTATTTTTGAACCTTTTCACCCCCAGTGTTCCCCTCTCTCCTTTCATATTACCTCTGTTTTCTAATTCCCCACACAAGAGTCCATTTCTAGTTTCTTGGCATCCACTTGTACTTCAGGTTACAAAAACAGCACAAAAGATTTGAATCTAGGACCCACATATAATAGCAAACATGTGACATTTTTGTTTTGTGGCCTGGGAAACCTCAGTCAGTATAATTTTTTTTCTAGTCCTATCTAGTCCCAAAGTAAATACCTTTGAGTTTTATAGTTCTGTTTTTCTTTATGGCTCGCTATTATTCCATTGTGTATATGTTCCATATTTTCCTTCTTCATTTATCAGTTGGTGGGCATCCAGGTTGATTTTATTCCCTAGTTATAGTGAAGAGTCACAACAAACATGGATGTATAAGTATCTTTGTAATAAGATGCAAAGTCCTTAGGGTATATACTCAGGAGTGGTATATCTGGACCATAACATCACTCTTTCTGTTCTTTTAAGAGACCTCCAGACTGACTTCCAAGATGGATTCATACCTTCCATTGCCACCAACACAGCATAAATTATCCCTTTCTCCACATCCCCGCAGCATTTATTTTCATTTTTGTTCCCAATGATCATTGTTATGATTGGTGTGAGATGGAAACTTAAGATGGTTCCAACTGCATCTCCTTGCCAGCCACAGATGCACAGTTTTTAAAGTGTTGTTAGCCACCTGCATTTCTTCTTTGGATAATTTTATGTTCAAGTTCACAGCCCATTTTAAAACATTTTTCTTTATGTTTAGATTTTTGAGTTCTTTGTATTTTAGATACCAATCCTTTGTCAAATTTTTCTCTCGTTCCATAGGCTGCTCGTGCCTCAACTGACAGTTTCACCTACTGTACAGAATGTTAGGAAGTGGCTTTTGATGCTGTATGGAACGACACGATGTACATTTTGTGTGCTCATAACCAAGACTGCAGTGAAAACAAACAGCCCAACATGGGTGAAAATTGTCAGAAATATCTCAGGTTCATTCTGTGTTTGAGTTTGAATTAACTTCTTCAGCTGTGTACTCAAAAATCTTTTACTTCGAGTTAGGAGAGTGCTGCTGAAGAAACGTGGTTCTCCTTCCCTCAGGCCGCCATGACTGATTGTAGCTGTTCATCTAGGGTTGAGAACTCTTAAAAGTTTTCTCCATCCATGTGGCATGAGGATTGGTGTGCCCTTTGCAGGTTGATCCAGGTGATTATATTTTTGAGTCCCCAATAGAACTCAGCAACACACGTGGGCACACACAAACACGCACACACACACACACACACATATATATATCTCATAGGCAACACTAATCGTACTCAGTAGGTTATATAATCCATAATAATTATAGAAGGGTCATGAATTTGAGAGGGAGATGGGGACACAGGAAGAGTTGGAGGGATGAGAGAAACATACATGATACAGATACAGTGTACATATATAAAATTCTCCAAAAAAGATGGAGAATGATAGAGGAATGTATCCAAAGCGACCTCTGGCCTCTACTTGTGCACATAGAGGTGAGTAAACCTGCTTACACACATGGGCAAGCACATCTGAACACGCACTATAATTTTAAAAGTCCCTTACTGTTGCTGAAATTTGTCATGCCCCCAACATTCTGGTGTGTGACCCCAGCATTTCTGTGTTGACTCTGAATCTTATAAACTGAGGATCTCTTTCTTGAGTCCCTGGAGGCTGGGACTGAGCATCACATAGCCAGCATGGTTAGCTCTGGTGAGGGCCTTTTTGGGATCTAGACTGCTGTCTTCTCGCTGCACCACCTCTCTATGGCAGAAGGCAGAAGGCTTTCTGGAGTCTTTTGTAAGTATGTCTGTCCCATCCATAGAGGCATCTACCTCATACTCTAAGGTCCTCCCCAACACCCACCTCCAAATACTGTCACTGTGCAGGTTAGGATTCCATGACACCCATCTGTTACAGCTCTTCTCTCTACATACTAAAGTTTGTCAGGAAACTAAATTACTTTTACCCGACTCTTGATTTAGTACTTTGTGAATTCTACATGCTTATTCTGTGCCGAGCATGAGTCGATCACCCTTAGATCAGCCTGAACACAGGAGCTTTGCACCAAGGAACTGTCTGTGGGTAATGGGTAGGATTCAACCCCCAGTAGGTGCTGGTCTGTTTCTGTCTTTCTTCCTCCCAAGTCTTTTGATTTATTTTCCGGCTCTGATGACACAAGCCACAAACTCCCAGTTCTTCATTTCAGTTTTCTCCAGAATAGGTAGATTTATTGGAAGTGGCAACTGGAGAGATAAAGCAGTGCCTGACACATCAGGCTGAAAGCTATAGTGAGGAAGCTGATATGCAGATAGCATCATTAGGGAATTTCTCTTCCCTAGCAGACTCCTCTCAAGTTCAGGCAGAACAGGCTCTGCTGGGAAAGCACTTTAACTGTTCCCAAAACATCCCACCAAGCCACCTTTATTGTTGAAGTCATGGAACTGATTTCTTCATCTACCTCATTCATTTCAACCACTCCTATTATGAAGAGAGGAAAATACCACTTTATGTTATGCTCCAATGTCAGCTCCAAACATTGCATATTTTCTAGTTAGCATTGTTCCAAACCTAGTAGCTACAATGAGAGGGAACAGGAAAGACCTGTGTCGCTTTCTGATTCTTCCTCCTCAGTTAGAGCTGTTTGACAGGGAGCCTCGGGCTTGGGCAGTGGAATTTCTCCTCACCCACCTACACACAATAACACAGTAAGTCACTGAGGGTGTGATGGAAAACTAGGCTGGCTGGCAAGACTTGAGGGCAGAAAACACAGGCCTGCTCTGGTGTAGGAAGGAGAGGGCTGTTGGCTGGCTTGGTTACCTGGACCTTCTGAGTGTTCTCTCCCACTTCATCTTTTCTCATAGTCTTGGCTTGTCTTTAGTGAGTGTGAGCAACGGTAGGAGTCGTGGTGTCCAGAGTAGTGGTTTCATAGCCTGGCTGTTGTGACTGTAGTCCAAAGCAAAGGGCACGTCTGAAGGAGAACCAGATTTCCACAGGGGCCCCTGGAGGACTGTATCAGTGTGTGTGTGTGTGTTAGGGAACAGGCTTCACAGAAAAACAGGGTTGGGGGGCCCTGGACTCCTTAAGACACAGTCCCAAGCCACTGCTTCTGGGGTTCTGCAGGCTCAAACCCCCAGCCTGGACTCAATTCATCCTTCTCTTCTCGCCAATCTCTTAACTAGAGTTGCTCATCGCTTTTTCCCAAACTAATCCAAGCATTGGTCTGGGTTCCCATAGCTAAACATCCTTAGAAATATCTTACTAACTGAAAAATATATACCCAGGGTCCCCACATGTTCAAAACAAGAACAGAGCTTAGAAATCCTTTATTTCTTGGTAAATGTCACCGTTCAGTTTAGTTTGTCTCCCCCTTTTCCTCCTTCCACAGCCAGACCTTGGGATTGTGGGGGATTTTTTTACATTTATTAATTTATTTTATGTGTGTAGAGGTCAGAGGACAACTTGTAGGAGTCAGTTCTCTCTTTCCTCATTTAGGTTCTGGGAAAACGGAGCTCAGGTGGTCATAGTTGGCAGCAAGTACCACTACCTTCTTCAGCCATCATATCTGGTCCCGATTCTTTTCTTTCCTTCCTTCCTTCCTTCTTTCCTTCTAAGGAAGGAAGGAAGGAAGGAACCTTCCTTCCTTCTTTCTTTCATTTCTTCCTTCCTTTTTTCTAGCTATGGAAATTTCAGAAAGGAAAGAACGTATGTGTAGTTCAGACAGCTTAACAAATGTGACAGAAATTTAGCTCACCGAGTTTTTCCCCATTAGTGCTTCCTTTCTTCCTGTGTCCACCTGAAATAATATCCCAGAGCTGTCTTAGCTCCACTGTGGTCTTCTATCCGATCCTCAAGGGTGTCTGTGAACAAGAACAAAAAGACCCTAGAACCCTGAAAACTCTAATAATTTATCTAATTTGGTAGCTAGAAGCTGTAACCTGACACCAACAGCACCCCAAAATGAAATACAATGTCAATGATGGTTTGAGTAAAGTATACTTCAAATAGGTAATTGACAACCATTTTTCCCCTCTATATACAAAGCATTGGTGTTCCTTTGAATGCCATGTGGAGAGAAGAGACTCTGGCCGTGCTTTTTAGCCTTAGCCCATCTGGCTACTCTTCACATTGTCTCTCTGCAGCCTGCTCGCCTAAACCAGCAGACGCTCTGCAGAGCTTTGGAACTGCTATTCCTCACACAACAAAGAGGTCACAAGTCAGATCCGCAGACATCAGCCAAACACTCTGGGTAGATTTGCCGTGTGCATCATTTGAGTCTTGCTTGATGGAATCACCTGATGCAAGGTGGAACATTTTGTACATTTCCCGTATAACTCAGTAGAGAACAGAAGTATTTGGGAATTCAGAACCCTATCTTATTAGATAAGGTCTTCTCTCCTCTCTAGCTATACTTCCAGAAGAGTTCTGTTGGGACAGAGGTGGCATGGCTGGGAGTGGTATGTGAGTCCATTAGAAGTTGTCACTTGAAATCTATTTATACAGCGATCGTGAGATGCTGACCTAGGATGTTCTAACCCCTTACAGAATGCTACATCCCATAATTCTGTTCCCCTCATGGTAGCCTTCATAGCCATCACGTCAACTCATTATTTTGGAGATTTCCGAGGAATGCCACTTACAGGGACTGGACTTGAGGAGTTGTCATGCCTGGCCTTATCCTCCCACTAGATCATCTGTTGCCAGTCTCTAGGCTAATTGTGGGCATCAAATGTCATCTTGGATTTCTCTCTGCCATTCTCTTTTGCTGGCGAGTCTGCACGCCAAAGGTTCCGCCTAGTCTGGGCTTATCACTGCCAGATTTGGAGCCCAGTCAGTTTGCCTCTGGGCTCCTGGGGCGCTCTTTGCAGACCCATCTGTTTCTTTGACCTGTATGTGTTTTGTGTAATTCTAATGATTTTATTTTAAGACCCCAATCAGTGTAACTATCTGACATGCTTAAGTTCATGGTTCTTTGTGATAGAGTATTTCTAAGAAGCCCTGACAAGGAGTCTCAGTGGCAGATGAGCCGTCCTACCTGGTCACTGGTGTGTAACAATCATGAATTCAGTAACAGGGCTCCCTGACATTGTGGCTAGTTCCTGTTGTTTCTGAAAACGTAAAGTAGCTTTCCACTTCTGGATTTTGTGTAGTTAACAATGGGCCAAATGTTACCATCTGTGACCTTGTTTCTCCCATAAAACAAAAAGCATTTGAGTAGAAAAGGCTTAACGTCTTTTCTAACTTGAATGAATCTGTGATACTGTGCTCTTTCTGCCAAACCATATAGTAAGAAATATCAAGAATAAGGAAACAGGATCCTGGTGGACCACTATATCTTACCAAAACATATAATGTCTTCTAACATTCTCAGAGTGGACAAAAATCCCATTAGAACAAACCATGCCCCGAATTGATTACTTCCTTTTCATTAAAAATTAGCATGACATTACATTGATGGAGGCAATGTCTATAGGATTATCATGGATGCCGACAGTTACTGAAAAAATAGAGTTGGATCTCTATACCTACAACCTAAAGAATCAGGGCATATACATGGGTGAGATAAATTCTCTAAGGCAAGGCACTAGAGATAAGCAGCTACTACTATAACAGAGATCAGTGGGGATTATCACAAAATTGCCAATGAGCTGGTTTGCAGATGAAAGCCCAGAAACCCACTATGGTAGACAACAGAGCTTTCTGATAAACAAGTCAGGGGATGAAAGGGTCCTGTAGACATTAGTTGCCCAAAGCTTTTGTAGGGCTTTTCCTCACAGGAGATGCTCTTGCAGAACTGGAGTCAAGGTATTCCCTAATAGCATGGTATAAGCAGAGCTATTACTGCCACTCCACCCGTTCTTCCACTCTGCTATGGTTTAGGGAGTGGTGTACTAGAACAGGCCTAAGTAATCCACGTTCCTCCAGCATCAAAACATCAAGACCTGGCCTTGATCAAATGGAATAGCTGATGTGCCTTCCTGGGCTGGTCCTGCAAGCAAGGACAAACAGAGTCCATGTTCTTTCTTCCAACCCACCTTTATTACACACCTACTTAGCACCGACTCTGCTCATGTTGATGGGCTGCAGGCACATCAATGGGGATTTATAACCGTGTGAGCGGGGCTGTGAAAATTTAAACACCAGATGCCATGGTAACACAAAATGGGAGCCTTGACCTTGCCCGCCCAATAGAGGAAATCTGAGTATCCCGGCATCCATGAGGGCGGCTCCTGCTCAGCCTCTAAAGACCATGTCTGCTTTTAGAAATGGAGGCGGGAGACAGGTACAAGAGAGGTCATTCACAACTCTGTCATTCATAAATTCTCCTGAACCTTTTTGGAAGGCATTTGTGTTTCCTGCCAGCACCACCTCTTGGGGGTGATGAATTCCAACAAGTTCCAATCCATTTATTATTACTCACTGTGAGAGAAATTGCTTCCTTTTATGTCTGGAGCTAAACCTGGATCACAGTTTGTGGTATATTGCTAGTCACAGACGTGGGGATTTAGAAAGTCGAGGGCCGTGGACCTGCAAAGTTCTGGGATCCCTTCAGACTTAAGCCCCTCACTTCTTGGCCTGTCAGGCACACCCATTCTATCTGGCCATCTTGGAATCTTTACTGTTCCTCTTTAGAGCGTAGTGTCCAGGACATCCCTCAATCAAGTCTGCTTTCTCTAAGGAAGAAAGACTTTTGCTTTCAGGGTCTGATCATGCAGTACAACAACATGGGGTGTGTGGCTGAGACACCCTAGATGGAGACAGCCTGCACCAGAATCCCCTTATGTTCCCAGGACCTTGTATAGAGATGACCAGAGGATTAGCCCAGGGGACTGAGGAGAGGGAACAAGAGTGGGTATCCTGAGTGCTAGTGGGGTCCCTGCTGTGGATCCAGATCTCTTTATGTGATGCATAGGGCTCTGATTTTTTTTTTTTTAAATTTGCTTCTAACCTTCCTAATCTCTCATTAGATTCTAGGTACCCCTTCAGTGATACTGCTCTCCATGGCCTGTGATGGTCATTTGTGACTGCATCTGGAAACAAGACAGATTTCTGGGCATGTCAGTGAGGGAGTTTTCAGGCAGAGTTTATAGAGGTGGGAGGACCCAGCCTATATGTAGGTGGTATCATTCTATGGGCTAGGGTTCCAGACTGAATAAACAGGAGAAAGCCGGCTGAACACTAGGAGCCATCTTTCTGCTTCCGACTGTAGATATCATGTGACAAGCCACCTCCCACCCCAGTTGCTGTGCTTTCCGTTGGTGGAATGTCCCCTTCAACTGTGAACCAGTCAAGTTTCTTCTACCAAGTCTTTTATCACAAAAATGAGAAAAGTAACTAGCATACTGCCTCATGTTTATTTGGATAACTTTGATTGTTTTTGGAGACAAGCATTGTTATATTGCTCAGGCTAGACCTGAAATCTCATAGCCTCGGCTTCCCAGATGCGATTATGAATATCCACCTCTACCCCTAGCACAATGAAATTATTTACAATGCTTTCTTCACTAAATTGTTATATTTTTATAATTATACAGGAGAAAATTTTCATTGAGAAGTACTTGGAAAATAAAGGACAAAGGAGAAATATCAAATCCTCAACCATTTTGTCACACCTCAATTCCTTCCCAGTTTTTTATCCAAGATGCATTAATAATTCTACTTTGTACCAGGGTATCGTAAATTGCCTTTTTCAGGTACTACACATCATGAGCACTTTTACATGCCAGAGTGTTTTCTGAAAACATCATTCGAAATGGTTGCTTGACAGTCTGCCAAGTGGATATAAATTTGACCAGCAATTCTCTACTGGATGAGCTAACTGTTTCCAGTGTTGGTTAGCACACATATTTCTATTTTTAGCAGTGATGTTTTAACCTTCCGGGACAGGTCTAAGTGTTCTCTGTTCATTGCATATGATTGGAATGCTTTATCTGACTCAGTGGTCTCCAAACTGAGGTGTGCTTGCTCCCGATTTGTGATGTAGTATCAAGTGTGGAAACAAAAGTGGCAACTTTCATTTTGTCTGTTCTCATCTTATACTTTTACAGTTTCTATTTTTAATGCTTATTTTACAATCAATGCAATATACCAACATAACTGTGCATGCAGGTTTTATGGTTTGGACCTGGAATATGAGGTTTGCAATGTCATGTTTTGCATGCTTGTTCTCTATCCTGTGGCATAATTTAGAGGCTGTGGGGCCTCTGGGAGGTGGGGCCCGATGGCAGAAGTTGTTGCTAGATTTGGGCATTTGAAGATTATACTAACCTCTGCCCAGCCTGAGTTGTCTGTCTGGAGGTCCAGGCCTAGTGGTGTAACCTAGTGGTGCAACTATGAGCTCCTGTTGCCCCAGACCCAGCCATCCCCAGTGAAGTGCCTTACACACCAGGTGGCCCAAGGACCTCTGAAACCCTGAGCCATAATTAATCCCATCCCCCACCCCCACTCCCCAGTTTAGCTACTTCTGACAGATACCTTGTCCTGGAAACTAGGAAAGTGACTAATTCAGCACACAGCCTGCTAGCAAGTGACCCTAATCAGAGGACAAGGCATCCCCTTTCGCTGTGGGTGGTCACAATCACAGTCATTTGCAGACTGACCTCAGTCACTGAGAAAAGTGGCAAAGGCTTTTTTCTCTTGGAGTTTTCCTGAAGCCTTGAGATTTTTTACCACAGAAAAGCCTCCAGGGACTCTAACTTCCCGTTGGCTCTTCTTGATCACCATCAACAGTGGGGGGGG
>LOEQ01003094.1:64921-76174 GCA_001685075.1 Bramus lutescens | reverse complement strand
CCTTCCTTCCTTCCTTCCTCCCTCCCTCCCTCCCTCCTTCCTTCCTTCCTTCCTCCTCCCTCCCTTCCTTCCTTCTTTTATTTACTTAGTGTGTATACTTGTCAATGGAAGTCAGAGGACAGCTGTAGTCATTTCTCTTCTCCACCTGGTTTTTCTGGATCCCACTCAGGTCGTCAGGCTTAGTGGCTAGCATCCTTTCCTGCTAAACCATCTCACCGTTCCTCCCCCTTCTTCTAATTCCTTTAAATCTTTCTAAACACACAACCATTACCACTTCCCAATGAAAAGGAGGTTGACTTGAGAATCAGGATAGTCAGTTTTCAATTGTTCTGCTGTTTCACAGCAATGTGGCCTTGGTGAGTTGAACCTCCTCAGCCTGTATCCTGTTCTGTGAAAGTGGGGGACAGGCAGTTTCTGTGAGTCCCAGAAGCTGCACAGACTATCTTTCAGCACAATTGTTGAGTGGCATTATGTTCTTTTCTTCAGTCCATTTATTATGTCTGTGTCCCAAGCTCACAGGAGGCGTCTAAATCTGAGAGCATTCACAAATAGCCAGAGTCCAAATCCCCCCACTAGATTCTGCCTAGTCCCTGCTCCTAACCCCATCAAACATAACCCTGTAGGCTATTGATTTCCACAGAAGCAGTCAAGCCAGTGAGTGAGAGCTCCTGGAGGGTCCTTGGGAACTGTGGGGAAATTTTCTAGGCAGTGCCTAGTACATTATGGGCCCTCAGTTAATATTCACTGAAGTTTCATTGACGTTTGATGAGATGGATGAACCATACAGTATGTCAATAAAGTTAAGTATTACCCTAACCACATTCTTAAAGTTATTAAAAATGTCAGGAGCAGGGTGATTTATTTCTTCATTCAATGGAAACATTGCAAAGACAGTATGTCTAAAACACGTACGGGCTTAAATGATAATGATTTATCTTCCTGGTTCTCTTTAGTGTCTTGTGCAGAGACCATTTCTGATGCCATTGTCTCTTTAAGGTCTTTGGCCATTTGACACCATTTTTTTTTTTTGACCCGGAGAGCTTTGGGAGATTTCTGTTTGAGCTGGAGGCTCAGCAACTAATATAAGTCCATTCCCTGGCCACCTCCTGTCTGCAGCTGATCTCTGGCAGCTGCCTAAGTGTGACCCTTTCCATTTGACTCCATTGCCCTTGAGTAATGGCACTTTATGGGGGAGGGGGGTTGCTGACCGAAGCTCAGACCCTGAGTTAAGAGATGAAAACCATAGTTCCCCCCCCGACAGAGTGTGTCTCCTGGGAGGCTCTCAGTACCAGTGACCACTGTAGCTGGAATTATCTGCTCTGGGCATCTGTGTTCCCTGTGAAGTCACTTGGCACACCGTGGTATGCAGTGGGGCTCCTGGTGGGGCCAGCCTTGGATTCCCCCGGTGACTTGGTCCACAGGAGTCTAAGGGCATGAGAAAGCTGAACCTCGGTGTGTGTCTTTCAACATTTAAGATGCATATGTCATGGGGACAGAGCCTGTTCAGATACTATCCAGCAGTGCGTTCAGAGAAACACTTGGAAAACCGGCTTTTGCTTCCTGACTAACAGCGTGATTAAAAAACCCAAGTGCAGACTGACAACAGCTGAAACAATAACTAACCTCCCAGCCTTGCAACCTCAGCGAAGCCTACAACCCCCCGGCGCCCCCCCGCCAGCTGCTCACTGGCGCCCCTCTTTCAAGGAGTCTTCTCCTTAAAAAGCTTAAGCTAAAGTCTTTGTGTGAGCTCTCTTCCTGCCTCCTGTTTCCCCCAGAACCATCTTCACGTTCTGTTCCATTCTTGGCCTCGAGGGGGCACCAGAGCTTGCACATAGCGCGGTGTGGGCTCCTTGAGACAAAAGAGTTGGATTTTGGGTGCCAATTTGTCTTAACATTGTGTAAGGTCTGCTTCAAGCAGAGAGGCCATATACAGACTCGAATCGGGATGCGCGTTTTCTGGCTGTTCTGTTATTAGCCAGGGGATGCCAGTGGTCCACAACGCAAGGTGATGGGGATAGCTAGATTCGGCTGCTTTTGGCGTGGCAGACTCCACATTATGCGGGTGAGTGGCTGGAAGAAGGGGTCCCTGAAATAAGATCTTTTGAGGCAAGTGGTTTCTCTTCACCTCGCCCCTTCCTGTGTAGGAGCCGCCTTCAGCAATGAAACAAAAGGTCCAGAGACTCAGGCAAAGAACACAGCGAGATGTAAGGATCAAGAAGAAAGAAAAGGAAAGGATGAGAGCTAAGGGCAAAATCAAGGAGACAGAGAGAAGCTAATGTATGGTGATTGTTCTAAGCACTGTTATAGGTTTTTGGAGCAAAACACAATTTGTAGGAAGCAAACTTGCCCAAATGTGAGTACTTAATCCAGAAGAAAACAGAAGGATTGATAATGGAAATTAGTCTAATGAATAAACAAGCCGCTTAAAAAATGGGCTTCTCTCGCAGTCCGTTATTTTTAACTTAGTGGCAATTTGCATACTAGTTAATTTGCATATATTAAATACTGCTCCCCTTCTCCTTCCCACCTCCTCCACTTCAGAATAACATTTCATTACGGTGCTGCTGGGCCTGAGGACTCGTAGGCTCCAGAGAGTTTATTAATTTATCCAACACATGCTGTGTACATTTTTATCACTCGCTGCACAGTGGACCCGGTATCTTTGAAGTCATTAACAAGACAGGGGTGTTCTGCTCGAGGTATTCAGAAGACAGCAGAGAAAAGCCAGCCTGCAAGAGGATGTAGCCGCAGAAGAGTGGAAGCTCGTGTTTGGCACCTGCCCTTTCTAGGAAGACAACGCTGAGCCACGAATGACTCCTTCATCTGTATCGGGGAGCCTCTGGATTGCTTCTCTTGCTTATTTATTTTAATTTATACAAAAGAAGTAGAACTGATTGCCAGGGGGTCACAGATGCCCTCAAAGGACTAGCCACACGTGACATTTCTCTCGATGCTGTCCACACCAGAGTCACAACCCCTAGGGACCTTCCAATGCTCCTGCTGACAAGAAGGGCTGGAGAATGAGGGTTAGGCACCTTCTCTTCTGTCCCTGTTGCCACAGCCTGAGGCTACCTGGTTCCTCCTTGGCTGCACCTTCTCCTCCTTGCCCTCTCCTGGGGCCCTTTCCACAGCTCTGCCTTCCCTTGTAGCTTCCGTTGTAAGAGGAACTTCTGCTTTGAGCTCAGTTGCTTGGAGAAATGCTTGCGGCCAGCCATGTCATCTCCCAGGGGACTAGAAAGACAACGACCGTTCGAGGGATTCCTTCAAAAAGCTACCAGCACTGGTCCACATGAACTAATCCCAGCGTTATTTGCCACTGTCATTGTCTCAGTTTGGATATTTCTCCTGGTTTCTGCCACCTCAGGTGCTTTAGTTGAAGAGAGACCTGTGTATGTGTCTAGAGCTGGGAAGGCTTTCTCCAGATGCCTATGAAAGCTGAAATCAAGTTAAATTAATGTGTCTAATCATTCTTTCATTAAATATTTATTGAATGCCTACTGTGTGCCAGCGGACCAGGCGGTAGAGTCATGGAACTTACATCCCGCGGGCAGAGACAGACAACACACACATACATGATAAATAATTGATATTGTTTGGGACAGATAAGTGTTAAGCCAGGGGGTAAGTGAGATGATGGAATAGTGAGTGGCAGGAGGGGAGGGAGCCTTACTTTAGCCAAGGCCATTAGAGCCAGCCTCTCAGAGCAATGCCTCGAAAGAAAGGAGCACTACAGGGAGGTAGGACAGGTTCAGGAACTGTGTCCGCCTGGGTGTGCATCGTGGCTCTTGTGGGGCTTTTCATTAATGATTTTGCATTTGGCCAAGATAATCTACCAATCCCAATGTGCTTGTCACCTCTTGGTCCTGAGTTCTGAGCCAGAAGATAGTTCTGAGTCTAAGAAGCAGCAGTTCTTAGGACTCTCACGCTATTGGGGTGACAGGATGTGTAGGGCAGACAAGATTCCTTCAAACTGTCCTGGGGGACAGACTCCTGTGGAAGAGACAGCAGGGCACAGTGGTTAGCTTGGCACTCAAGATGAGTCTCGTGACCTCCCTGTCCTTCAGTTTTCCAATTTGTAGAGTAAGTAAAAAAAAAAAGTAAATGGATTGATATCTACAAAAGGCTCAATAAATATGTCCAAGTGTGGGAAGGATAGTGAAGAATTTTTATGTGTTATAATGAACATCTAGAGAGTAGAAAATATTCCGTGAACGGTCTCTGAGTCCCCGATGGCGTCAGCCAGAGAACCAGGCTGCCTTGGGCTTCCAAGTTGTTCCACTAGCTTCATAACACTATTGTCCTTGAGCAAGCGTCTAATCTGATTATGACTTGGTTTGCTCATTTGTAAGATGAAGATAATAACAGTGTCTCCCGTATGTGCTATTACGGGGATTAATGTAGCAATATTTGTAAAACATTGAACCCACGCATGTGCGGGGCTATGGCTAACACTATGTCACTGACCTGGCCTCTGGCAATAAGTAGCTTGATTCCCTTGATTAGCAAGCGCTGCTTGTGTTCTTCATGCAGCGTACTGCCGTCCTTTATGTTTGCAAACTTATTCCCTGACTGTCTGCCGTGCTCTCATTTCAGCACCATTTTCCCCACTGCTGATGTTTTTGCCAAAGTCCAAGTCATCGTTTTCTCTTCCCAGTGTGACAGCAGTGGCTCCAGTTTGTCTCCCAGCTCCTGCTCCGGCCCCTCCTAAGCCCCTTGTCAATTGCATGCCAAACAGGTGATATCTGTAGAAGGTCCAGGGGCCACCCAATGATGTCGGTTCACGTCTATAATAAAATCACCCTCTTTGCCCCACCTCTGAAGTTTCAACTGCCCTGTCCCTTGCTGTCCCTAACCTTAGTGGTTCTCACTTTCTTCTGTGCCTGCCACCCTCCCAACAACTCTTGCTATTCTATTCATAGACACACCAAAGTGTGGCAGCCTTCAGGTCTTCAGATAGCAGATTTCTTCTGCCTCAAATGTCCTTCCCTGTTGGCTTTGCCTGGCTGGGAAATAAATGAAGGATTTTATTTGACTATGAATAATAGAAGATTCTAACAATTGTGACTTCTGTATATGCTAGTATATAGTTTTTGTTATTTGATTAGAAATCTATAAGGGGTGGCATTCATCTTTGGCTCAAAATAAGAGGATATAGTCCCTAAGATTTTCTTTGGTTTTGTTTCATGGTTGCAAGAAATCTGACACAACCCAAGAAGTTTTATTTATACTTTAGGCAGGAAAATAGAGCTAAAAGAAGGTTTTGGAAGACAGTTCTGGGGCTGAGGAAATGGCTGAGTGGGTAAAGAGCTTAATACGCAAAGCAAGAATACCTCAGCTCTGATACCCTGTGCTCCCCACCAAGACAGGTGCAATATCATGTGCCTGTGATGTCAGTGCTGGGTGAGGAAACGGAGACAGGAAGTGTCTAGTTTGTTTTAATTGTCCACTTGATACAGCCTAGAGTCATCTGTGAGGAAACCCTTGATTGAGAAATTGTCCAGACCAGACTAGCTCATGAGCATGTCTGTGAGAGATTGCCTTGACTATCAATTGATGTGTCAGGATTCTTATCCTGGGCAGTACCATTCCTTTGGCAGGAGGTCCTGGGCTGTATAACTAACCTCCCTAAGCATGAACTGGTGAGCAAATCAGCAAGTAACATTCCTCCATGGTTCTTGCCTTTAGACTCTGTTTCCACTTCCTGACATCTTTCAGTGATGGACTGTGGCCTAGAAGTGTAAGCCAAATAAACCCTTTACTCTGAAAGTTGCCTTTGGTCAGATTGTTTCATTACAGCGACAGAAAAGCAGAGCAGGCAACTTGGGGTCAGCCTATCTAGCAGAAACAGTAAGCCCCAGGCCCATGAGAGACTCTGTCTCATAAAATAAGATGATGGAGGGCTGGAGAGATGGCTCAGTGGTTAAGAGCATTGCCTACTCTTCCAAAGGTTCTGAGTTCAATTCCCAGCAACCACATGGTGGCTCACAATCATCTGTAAATGAGGTCTGGTGCCCTCTTCTGGCCTTCAGGCATACACAAACAGAATATTGTGTACATAATAAATAAATAAATGTTTAAAAAAATAAGATGATGGAAGGAGGTGATAGAAGAAGACAGTCAAAGTCAGCTTCTGATTCACGCACACACACACACACACACACACACACACACACAAACACACACGGGGAAGGGGGGTGAGGCAGCCCTTCTATTAGGTAATCAAAGATTCCCACTAAATAACAATTTATATCTCACTGGCCAGAACATTGTCACACTGACTATCCTTTGAGCCCAAGAAAGCTGGACTGTGTGTGCTTTAGGAAGACACACTAGGCAGTGCCCCAAACAGTTCTGTGGCTGGGTCCACTGTGTTCTTCAATAAAACAAAGAAGGGGAAATGAACCAGGCAGTGACGGGTGCCATATCTGGCTTCTAATTATGTAGGTTTTGGTTTACTAACCACTCTGTTAACATCATCTTTTGTCATAAACATTCTCTGTTTCCCTTATCTCTGTTTTCTCTAATGTGATAACTTAATTTTTTTCTTACTTATGTATAAGAGCAGAGACCGTGCCTGCTTGACTTGCCACTTAAGTCTTAGAACTTAGCTCAGAACTCAGCTCAATTCTGGCTTCTCAAGAAATTATTCACTGACTGAGTCAGTCACTGTATGGGTATAGGATCCCTCCAGGATGTTGAGAAATTCTGTTTCTTTCCTAGATAATCCCAATCAAGAGGAGCCTTCACAAAATGGAATTGTTAAATTAAAAATAAACACAATAAGCCAATGTTAACATTTGTCCAATTATCATATGACTAAATGTTTGAAAATGAATTGCTAGGTTACCTTTGTTTGATATTCAGATGTCTAGAGACAATAGTCACCAAGCACCTCCTGTGCCATCATCAGTATTATAACCAACATACCCTCAGTGCCTTCTCCATTTTCTGCCTCTGCCTTTCCAAATGGCCAAGTACTTCCTCTAGTACCACATGCACAAAATGAAAGAAATTAGTTTCCTCTGGAAAGTAACGGAAGTAAAGTTTTTGGCCCTCGTTCCTCACTAGTGAAGCTGAGCTGACATCTTGCCACAGCCTGAGGTCTTTTCCTACTGGATTCTGTCAAGGCATGTCTCCTCCCTCCGTGTTGTGCACTTGACCCTTGCACTAGACTACATTCTCTGGTCAGGATGAGCCAATACACAAAACTGCTTTGTGGAGGCCTGAAAATATGAACCTATTTCCACATTGACCAAAGGTCAGAGAGCTGGAATTTACCTCTAGTTCCTTCAAGGTGATTGTGCTTCTTCTACCTCAAACAAAGGCCCTGCCTAGACATTGAGCAGAGAGTTCTGCTCTTTCAAGGTTATTGTCTACAGGTATGGCTAACAGCCAGACTTTGTTCGCCAGGAATAGAGAAGTAGATTTGCTCCTACCTCAAACAAGAGTCTAAGGATCCAACTAAGTTCAAGTTCCCTTTATGGAGATAACTTGGGATTCCATCCAGGGAGTAGTTTACCTACAGAATGTTTGGTCTAGGGTGCAAGTATGACTTGTTTTGGTCTAGTAACAGAATATTTAACTATGAATATAGCCCACGACTCCCAATGGATCTGTTCATTTCCTTGTCTCATGTTAACACAGTGTTTTGTCTTACTCCTTCCTACTTTTTAGGGTTAAGGGTTTTTTTTTTTTTAAGCAACTGGAAATTAAACGCGGGTGAATTTTCAGTACTCACTGGATTTCCCTCCCGATACTATCCTATGTTTCTCCATTTTATTATTTTCATTCCCATCTTCATATTCTTTACTATATTCCTAAAACCCCACGCCTTTACTCTAGAGAGTGGCTGGTCCCCAACACTGCTTGTGGAAAATTATTCTTCCATTTGACTCTTTATTTTCTCCTCTTACTTTGTGGGCGAGGCAAGCTGGTGCATGCAGACCAAAGTGTAATACTTGTGTGGGGGGATGCTAGAGAGACAATTTAGTTAATAAAGTGTTTGCTGCAATTCACTGGTGACCTGAGTTTGGATTCCCGGCACCTACTTAACAGTCTGGCAATGGCAGCATGCAACTACAATCCCAGTGTTGGGGAAGCAGAGAAAGGAAGATCCATGCAGCACTAGCTGTCCAGCTGGTCTAGCCAAGTTAAAGCACTCCAGTTTCAGTGAGAGGCCCTGCCTCAAAAAGTAAGGAGGAGAGTGATTGAGGAAGACACTTGATATTGACCTGTGGGCTCTACATGCATGCATGCACATACATGTGTGTCCACATGCACATGTATATATATATGAGCATCCACACACATTCTCTCACACATGGACAGGATAAGACTGAGGTCAAAGTTCTTCATTGTATAGGGCATGCTGTAGATCATATCACCAATAGTCACCTTCTCCAAATGCAGACAGAAGTTTCTATCTTGCCCAGTCCCACAGCCATTCAGTCCTAAATAAACACACAGAGGCTTCTATTAATTATAACCTGTTTGACCTATTGCTCAGGCTTATTACTAACTGCTCTTATGATATAAATTCACCCATAATTCTTGTCTATGTTTAGAAATGTTGCTTGGTACCTTTTCTTAGTAAGGCACTCTCATCTTGACTCCCGCATCTGGGTGTAGACTGACACTCTGCTTTTCCTCTTCTGAGAATTCACCTAGTCTGGTTTCCCTGCCTATATATACATCCTTCTTAGCTACTGGACAATCAGCATTTTATTAAATCAATATAAGTGACAAATCTTTACAGTGTACAAGAGCATTATCCCACAGCATCCAAATTTACCCAACCAGTTATAAGTCCACTGAATGGTATTATATTGTACATTTTTATTATAATATCTTATATCATATTATGTTATCATGTCTATATCTCTGTAATCTATCCACAGCATTATAAGAAACTCCATCAAAGTCATTACTTAAATGAACAGGCAGTATATCTGTTGTGTCTATTAATTCTCTATCATGGTGTATGACCAATAATTATGTCTAATATGTCTTGTTCTTAGTGTGTCTGTGTTGATACTAAGGAATATGCTTCCTAATTTAGGAATTCACATTCACTTTATTATGCAGTCTGCCCAAGGAGTTTTTATGGTACAACATTGCTCTTTCAAATATCAGACCTAGGCCTCTTTCCAAATCATAGCAAATATGTGGGATTGGGATAAAAGAGACTAAGATGGAAATCTCTAGAAATAACTTAGATCAGGCATTAATAATAATGCCCCAACCAGAAATTGTGCTAAGGTTCTAAAACTGGCTATGATGTCACTTGTGCAAATTATCAATAACTTGGTTATATATCTGATAATTTTTCTTTGTAGACCAAGAGGCTGAAGGATAAATGAGGTCACATAACAGCCAGAGGATTGTGGATGAGAAGTCAAAACTTGGCTTTCTCCTGAAACCTGCTACTTACCAGACTTCCCAACATGTTACTCTGGAGCAGTCCTTTCTCTCGAAGGTCTCAAAAAACAACCAGAATCCTTTTCAATTCTGCCTCACATTGTGATAACTCAGATAAAACACAGCATTGCATGATAGTGGGCACTATTATTGCTGCTTCTAGATAAGTTTGTGTCTCCAAGTGGGAACCATGACTGTCAGGTCCATGATTACATGTGTAAATTCTGTGGGATGTTGGAAATGCACACTGTTTTGGGTTGATCATATTCTCTAATTGGGTGTCACCTTTCATGAGCCAAGCAACTGCCAAACCTGATTGCCTCTGATTTAGTTTCTTGGAACTGATCAGCATATTGTTTTGTTAACAACTATCTGAGGATCAAGAAGTCTTCTGAGTGCTAGCATTTGCAATCCAGCAGCTGTCTGGGGTGGGATCTGTCTCTGTAAGCTCAAGTGGGACTCACACCCTATTCTTTCTGGATGCACCAATGTGGTGACAAAATTAAAAAGGGGGAGGGTCAGTGACTTCCTACTGCCTCCAGTGCTCAGTAAGTATTTTTTATATTTCAATTAAGAAAATACAACCTCAGTTCTTCCTAGACCAATCTGCCCCGATTATAAATTATTTAGGATGCACAAAGCCAAGAACAAGGTTGAAGATAACACTTGCATCACCTTAATAGCTGGAATCTATCCAGTACCCTTCTCTTCTTCTGTTTATACTCCCAAACACATATGCACCCATACACCCACACTTCCCATCTATCCATTTTTTGTCTGTCTATCCATCCACTCATCTGTCTACTGGTCATCTATCCACCTATCCGTCCACCTGCATATCATCTATCTGTCCATCCATTCTTTCATACACAGCTAACTATTCAGTGGTTATTTGTGATGCAGAAGACAGTAGGACCCAAACTTTGCTCTCAAAGAGTTTATGGCATAGTGTGAAACAAATTAGAAACAGTTGATGCCTAAAAACAGTTTCATTTGTGTAGTCAAGCTTTCTGTCCCTCCTCGTCCTGCAGCCATTCAATCCCAAAGAAAGGCACAGAGGCTTACATTAATTATAAACTGGTTGGCCTATTAGCTCAGGCTTCTCATTAACTCCTATATCTTACATTAACCCATATTTCTTGTCTGTGTTAGCCACATGGCTTGGTACCTTTTGCCAACAAGGCCTTCTCATCTTGCTTCATCTGTGTCTGGGTGATGACTGCAGACTGAGCCTTTCCTCTTCCCAGAATTCTCCTATTCTGGTAGCCTCACTATGCTTCCTGCCTGGCTATTGGCCAATCAGCATTTTATTATTAAACCAATACAAGTGATAAATCTTTACAGGGTACAAGACCATTGTACCACAGCACTTTCCCTTTTTCTCTTTTCAAAATAAGAACTCTGAATTTAATCTTCTCTATTTAACTTTTCTCCAGACCATTATCCATAACAACTTGCAAGCAACACTCTAAACAAAGATAAACATCCATAATCCATTTTTTGGAAATGTGGGCATAGTTTTCTAGTTTACTTTCTGCTGATTGGAGGCACTGATAATCTTATGGGGAACTAAAGAAAATTTAGGATTATGGTAAAATCCTGATTAGAATATTCTATGAGAGTTGATTATCTCAACCAGTCATCTTGAGGCTGTTCTGGATGTAGAACTCAGAGGAAACTCCAACAGAGATCCTTTGAAATGTTGGATAATCTGAGCCATCTGCTCCTATTGGAGATTTCTCAGGGGGTCTTCCTTGCTTCCTTGATCAAACCTGATTTTCCTTCCTTCCTTCCTTCCTTCCTTCCTTCCTTCCTTCCTTCCTTCCTTCCTTCCTT
>LOEQ01003094.1:54696-64889 GCA_001685075.1 Bramus lutescens | reverse complement strand
CAAAACCTCTTCTCCAAAGTAGCATATCTTTTGACTTAAATTTTTAAGTCAAGGGATTTTCAAAATATATATGCTGGATTAATCCAGAAGCATTTATATTCAAATGTCTTTTAGGAGCTGTTGCTCCTTACTCAGCTGTCAAACAATTCAAAGACAACACAATAACATACAGTACCCAGATTCTCGGTGTATTTTCCATCTTTACATGGCTTTATTTTAAACTCTATTTCTTTTATTTTTATTTTTCCTTTTTGGTTCTTTTGAGACAGTATTTTTCTGTGTATTTTTGGCTGTCCTGGAACTTACTCTGTAGATGAGGGTGTCCTTGAACTCACAGAGATACTCCTGCCTCTGCCTCCCAAGCGCTGGGATTAAATGTGTGTGCTACCACACCCCACTACTCTCTCTCTCTCTCTCTTTTTTTAGGACTTTATTTTTTTCTTTTCTCTCCCAAGCCCACACATATTTTTAAACACAGTGTAAATCATTTAGAGTTTTTTTTTTGTCCATCTGGATCTATTTTTGCTGTATACTTCTCTTTTTCTAACCACATGAATCTTTAATTTGCTAAGCGATATGGCTAGGATTGAAGTTGCAGTTTTGACGGCTGGATCCACCCTATTCTTTGGCTTTCTGAGAGTCTAGTAAGCATCATGGCACTCCATGACCGTCCTCGGTATAAATAACGGTGTTGAGATACCTCAATCAAAGTCCCTGCCACCACCGAGAAGTATGCTATCAGCTATTCATAAACACCATTGAAGTGTTTTGTGGTAGGGCCTCTTAAAAGAGCTGCAGGGTTTTGCAGTTAAAGCTGAGTCAGGAAGCCTCTCTTAAATGAGATGCACTTTTCTCTAGCAAACAAAGCCCACATGAGAAAATGCTGCTACCAAGAAGCGAGTTTAATTCTGTTCCTTTTTTATCTAGAATTACTTCCCTGTGGGAAGTCCAAGGCCCTCCCTCCTACATCCAGGCTTAGGAAGGTATGCATCCAAAGAGAATAGGATCACAAAAAGCCAGTACATGCAGTAGAGAAAAATCTCAGAGCCATTATCATTGGCCCCTTAGAGGGCAGGGTGCCTTTTCCTCTCTTAGAACTGGAGGGGGTAGGGGGAACAGAAACAGAATGGAAGGAGGGGAGGAAGTAAGAATTTTGATTGGTATTATTAATAATGTAATAAAAAGAGGGGGAAAAAGAATTACTTCCCAAGCTCTCTCAGGTTTTATGTGTATATACTTGTCCATGATTCATTCTGGGTTAAGAAAAATCAGGTTTGATCAAGGAAGACCCCCCTGAGAAATCACCAATAGGAGTGGATGGCTCAGATGAGCCAACATTTCAAAGGATCTCTGTTGATGTTTCCTCTGAGTTCTATATCCAGAACAACCTCAAGATTGCTGACTGAGATGATCAAATCTCACAGAATATTCCAGTCAGGATTTGACCATAATCCTAAATTTTCTTTAGTTCCCCATAAGATTATCAGCAACCCCCAATCGGCAGTAAGTAGCCTAGAAAACTATGCCCATGTTTCCAAAAAGTGGATTATGGATATTCATCTTTGTTTAGAGTGTTGGTTACAAGTTGTTATAAATAATGGTCTGGAAAAAAGTTAAACAAAAAAGATTATATTCAGAGGTCTTGCTTTGAAAAGAAAAAAAAAAGGAGAAGTACTGTGGGACAATGGTCTTGTACCCTGTAAAGATTTATCACATGTATTGGTTTTAATAAAATGTTGATTGGCCAATAGCCAGGCAGGAAGTATAGGTGGCCTGGCAAGAATGGGAGAATTCTGGAAAAAGGAAAAGCTCAGTCTGCAGTCATCACCCAGACACAGATGAAGCAAGATGAGAATGCCTCGCTGATAAACGTACCAAGCCACATTGCTAACACAGACAAGAATTATGGGTTAATGTAAGATATAGGAGTTAATAAGAAAGCCTGAGCTAATAGGCCAACCAGTTTATAATTAATGTAAGCCTCTGTGCCTTTCTTCGGGACTGAATGACTGTAGGACCGGGTGAGACAGAAACCTCTGCCAACACATTTGAGGCTTCTTTTACATCTCTCTGTGCTGCCCCAAACAGACCTTCTATTCAATGTCTCCATCCTGGAGTCTATTTCTGCCATCGTAAGTGAGATCTATGGGTCTTCTCTTTCCTAGCTTCCTCTGTTGTACCCTATCCAGGGTATGGCTGTGCCATTTCCCTTGATGTGGGTGACTGAAGGAAGTTTTTAAGAAAATTTTCCACAAGCGCAGGGTCGTCTCCCAAATTATGAGACTCTCTAGACCTCCTCTTCCCCCCAAATAAGGGGCACTTATGGAGATTCACCTTGAAAAAAAGTGGTGGCCAAACATATACACAGTATCTGAGAGAGTAGAACTGTCTAATGTCTGGATGTAGCTGATGCAAGAGCTTTATTCAAAAAGCACATCAGGTTGTAAGTGATTTGTGACGACATTCCCCATAGACTTACGTATTTGAGTATTTGGTCCTTTAGAGAGTAGTGCTTTCTGGAAGGAACTGGATCATGGGAGGTGGGCCTTGAGGCTTTGTAGCCTGCTCCAACTTCCTGTCAGCTCTTTTCTTGACTGTAGATACAATGTGACCAGCCACCTCATGCTCTTGATGCTGGGACTTCTCCACCACGCTTGACTGCACCTTTACACTATGACCCAAAGTAAACCATTCCTCCTTAAGCAGCTTCCCGCAGCAACAAGAGACCAGTTGCTCCATGCCTTGGAAAGTTTGCTGGGGGCTGAAATCACCCCTGGTATAGGGGCTGGGCCATTGTCTACTTGGGATGGTACTTTTAGCACCAAGTTTGAAAATGTATGTGGCTCAATGCCCAGTCAACATAAACAATGAAACAAGCAAGGAAAGACCATGGGGTTCTGAAATAAGGCCACGGGGAGCTGCTGCTTCTATGATCCAGACAGACTGTTGCCACCACAGGAGTGCTGGCCCAGCGGCCAGACCTCAGATTTCACAAGGTATCTGTGTTTTTAATTCAATTTTAGAAAATAATATACCCAGGAAGCAAAATATGTCTGTGAACTGTATGTGGACCATAGGCTATGCTTGTCTGTTTCTGTTCTGAGCCACTGTGCAAGGCTGAGACAGTGCCTGAGGCAATAACAGAGAGCAGGGTCCTGTGCTCATCTCTATGGGGGCTCTGCCCTTGATGGGCCACTGGGGGGGAGGGTAAACTGGGGGTGGAGTTGGGGAGGGTAGTGTCTATGTGGTCTGAAGAAGGATCTGAGAATAGAAAGTGTAAAATATGCTTCTAAATAAATGTGTGTTGGCCACTTGCCTGTCTGTGGACTAGGGAAAATCTGCAGGTTTTAAGAGCAAAATCTTATTTGCAAATGTACTTATTCCTTAAATTCCTTCTTAAAACATTACTGTATGTTATTTAATCTTTGTGAAATCCTTCAAGGATTCCCAACGGTACACAGGATAACAGTTGGCAGTTAAGGCCCTCTATATTAAGACTGTACATCCAATTCATTCATTCAGGTGGGAATTCATACATTTGATATATACACAAATAATTATACAAATACTTATAAATGCTCTTTTTTTGGCAGGGTACCATATCAGGTACTTCTGAGAATACAAAAATGAATAAGATATTGTTTGATCCTTCCATGCCTCAGAAGACAGTAGAGTAGCGTGGGGAGTAGATTACAATATCGTATTTAGTGACTGCCCACTAAAGTGTCTGGGATGGTTTGTGTGATTGTTAATGTGATCGGATCTAGAATTACCCAGGGGATAAGGCTCAAGGCATACCTGTGAGGGATGATTCAGCTTAGGTCAGTCTCCTGGCACACTGATGAGGGATCTTAATTAGGTTCGTTGTGATGGGAAAGCCCACCCTGAAGGGTGGTGGTATCTCTCCCAGAGCTTGGGTCCTGGATTACTGGACTGCACTAAAAGGGAGCATTTAACTGAGAATAAACATGTATCATCTTCTCTGCTTGCTAACTATGGCTCCAGTGTGGCCCGCTGACCTCCTGTTTCTGCTGCTGTGCTTCTCAGCCATGATTAATTACATCCCCCTGACACTCTGAGCCAAATTGGACCCTTTCTCCCTTAAGTTACTCTCTCAGGTATTTAACACAACAATAGGAAAAGTGACTGTAATAGTCCTTGATTCTTTTCTTGGCACTTTTAATTGAACTTTTTCACTTAGTCCTCACAAGGACTATCTATCTATCTAAGATCTTAGATAGACTGTCTATCTAAGAAGGGACTATTATTTCTGACCTAGTTTGGAAAGGATATGGAGGCACAAAGGCCCACGTTGTCTCAGCCCCTTTAAACAAGCTTGGGTGTTTCAGGAGCTGAACAGCAGCCTGGTGTGCACTTTTCCTGACTCTTACCTGGTACCACTTGGAGTGGATCTGGGTCTCTGTGCTCTGGTGGAGAGGAGGGCAAAGACAATAGATATCAGACCAGATGGAGATAGCTAAGTCTGTTAAGTGGAGAGCGGTGTGGATAGAGAGAGACAAGGGATCAGACAAAATTTACAAGAAAAAGCTCCACATTGGGTCACAAGGGAAAGCAGGGCTGGACAACTAGACAGTGCCAAGGCTGTTGGGCCAGTTTCTAACGGAGATGGTCTAAGTGAACAATGACGAGACCTCACAGGACCATGCAGGGGAAGAAACAGAAGGGCGTCAAAAGCCTCCACCTCCATTCAGACACTACAGTATTCACTGCCTTTTCCAACAAATACAAATCACAATAAAATGACATTCTCCCACAGCGGATTAGCACAAATCCAACCACTTTGTGCTACTTAGTGTTGGCCTGGGCTTTCTTTTGTACAATGTCTATAGAGTCAGTTGGGAAAGACAATTTTGAGTGTAGTTTGGTAATCTGTGTGAATGCATTTAGGATGCAGGTGCTTTCTGCTTACTCTTCTACATGCCATTAGCACAGAAGCAAACTTACCAGCCCTCACATAGGAAAGGCAGGAAGCAGGACATTTTAGAAGGGCAGGAAGTTTCAGAAGTGGGAAACTCAGAGTGGTCTTCATTGGTAGACAGACGTTCGTAAAATAAACGATCATAATTCAGGCTGGGAACACTGTGACTTCTTGTTATTCTTGAAATAAACTCCACGGCTGGCTGTGCTCTGGCTCCTGCCTCTGTCTCAGCTTTGTTTTTCTACCATTCTTTCCTCTATGCTCCAGCCACTGGGGCTCTTCCCTGCTCCCCACAGAGACCAAGGCAGCTGTACCCCCATGCCCATGGATCTCGCTTTTTTTCTGTTCTTGTGGGGTTCTTCATCCAGATATCTATACGATTCATCCTTCTCCTCATTTGTCTCTCTGCTGTAGTACCAACATGATGAGCAGCTTCAAAAATGGTTCTTATTGGTTCCCTCCCTTGTTTTGCACAAAATGTGGTCTCCAGCCCTTGGTGTGGCTGGACTAGTGCTGAAGTAAGTAGAGTCTAAGAAAATGAGAAGCTAAGTTTGAGATTCGATTATAAAATGCAGTGACTTGCCTCTGTTTCACTCCCTCTGGCCCTTACAGCTTGTTCTCTGCTGAATCAGGATGTCATAATATAACCCAGCCTGTGGAGAGTTGTCATGGGAGGGCCACTTGTTTGTCCTGGCTGCCCAGACCAAAATTATCACACAGAAACTGTATTAATTAAATCAATGCTTGGCCCATTAGCTCTAGCTTCTTATTGGTAACTCACATCTTATTTTAACCCATCTCTATTAATCTGTGCATCACCAAGAGGCTGTGGCTTACCAGCGAAGTGTCAGTGCATCTATCTCCAGTGGCAGCTCCATGGCTTCTCTCTGTCTCTGCCTCCTTTCTCCCAGCATTCAGTTTAGTTTTCCNTTTTCCCCACCTACCTAAGTTCTGCCCTATCAACAGGCCAAGGCAGTTTCTTTATTCACCAATGGTAATCACGCATACAGAGGCAAATCCCACACCAGAGAGGTAACATGTAGCAACAGGCTGAGAGAAGCCTGTGATCAAGATCCATTGAGCCAAGCTGCTCTCCAAGAGCAGCCCCCTACTAACTGACTCTTGAACAAGTACCTCTGTCACCAGGCTGTCTGATGGTTGTGGACCTGGCTAATCATTTGGCTGTCCCTCTGAGACCTTCTCCTAGAGGGCACAGTTAAGTCACTACTGGATCCCTGTCCTCCAGAAACTGTATGGTATCAAGTACTGCTTTTTAAAACTAGTTAAGGGAATTTTGCTACCCAGCAGTAGATCGCTGATACAGGATCCCTGGGAGAAGTTTTCTGTCACCACACAACCGAAACCAGCATCAGTTCATTGTTTCTTTGTAAACCTGGTGTATTTTCTTCCCAGCATGTATCTTTTGGACCTCATTTGATACATATCTGTTAGTTTGTATGTTTCTTACTCTCTACTCGACTCTGAAGTCTCAGGAGGGAAATGGCTTTGTTTTCCTTAACATTGTGTTCTCCTGGTGTTTAACAGTGCCTGACAGTGTGCTCAAAAAGAATTTGTGAATGAATGACTAATGCAACTGAGTTTTTAAGGGGGGGGAAGGCCGTATCAGTCAGACATATCCAAGCACAGAGAAGGCTTCTAGATGTAACTTTGCATGTGTGGGTTCAGTTACAAACATTCTATTTATAGCACAGGATAGCACATTTCCTCTTCACACCTAACATTTTTGTGCATGTTTTGGAAAACATCGGAAAGGCTGCACATCAAAGTGTTGATAGTGACATTCTCTGAAAGAGATTACTCGGCCACATTGTCACCTTAAACATTTTCATTATCAGTAAATCTTCTAGAATCATTTAGTCATAAAAACTCATTGAAGACATGTGCTAGCATTGAGGAGGTTGGCCAGCCCCTTGCTCTGCAATTGTCTTGCTGCTGGTCTCTGGGTAGCTCTCCCCAGGAGGCTGCCTGCTGCTTCTCTGCACACAGCAGCCTTGTTCTTCATTCCAACGGCCAGAACCCACCTCTCTGAGCCTCACCCAGCCAGACTTCAGTCTCAGAGAGGCACACACAGAAAGCACTTGTCACTCTCCCACATGGCGGACTGTCAGAAACCTAGCATGTTTGCTGTGAACATTTCCTGGCAATAATTACAGAAGAGGAGATAGGAGGCTAAAGTGGAATAAAGACAGCATGGCAGAAATAGCTGTTTCTGCAGTTCAGCCTTGAGGGGATCAAGCCCGCCATGGAACCAGCAGGTGGAACCTAGGATGCTCCTTCTCTCATTGCATGGGGGTGACGCTAAAGCTAGGATTTGGGGAAGGCCTGGTGAGACTCATGGACATGTTTGTAGTACTGTCCTTGTCTGTTCTGAACCTGACATGGTACAAACAAATCAGTGAGGTTGTAGCCGAAGCTTCTAGGTTCCATGTAGTCTTGGGGCCAATGCGGAAAGATGGAAGGCAGATGCATCAGCTACTGTTTTTGTTGTGGGTCAGACTATCTGGCATTGAAGCACTGAAGGGACGAAGGGCATATTTTGGTTCACAGTTTGATTGAATTTGAAGATTTCATACATCATGAAGAGGAATGAATAGTGGCAGGAAGCCCCACGGGGGCAGGAGGCTACAGCTGGTGCTCCTCGCCTCCTTGGTGAAGCAAGAAGCAAGAGTAGACAGGAAACTGTGTTCCTGCTATGGAACTTCCCTCCAGCGAGGCACCACTTTCTGCAGGTTCTGCAACCTTCCAAACTACCATCAGCTGGGGACCAAGTCTTCAAACATGAGCCTCTGGGGGGGACATTTCACATTCAGGTCACAGCATCTACACAGTGCAGCTTGAGTTTTTTCAACATCTCTCTGGTTATAAACTTCCTGCCCATGCATCCGTGTTCCACATGCTTACAAGTTATTGTGTGCATTGACCAAGATCAAAGGTGAGCCTCTAAGAGCGTGGTCCTCCAACTCCTCATCCTCTGTGTGGGTGCAGTGGTGTGATTGACTGAACCAGAGCAGCCTTTCAAAAGTGCGCCCAGACAGAACCTGATCACTACAGTAGAAGGGGACCATGGCCACCTTTCTCCTAGTCTGAATTTCCATAAGACCTTTGGCTCTCCTCACCTTTGCTCACTGTTTGAAGGTGTTCTTACTATTATTTCTTTAAATGTCATTTTAACTGTGAACTATTTCAAACACATCGCTGTGGTTTGATGTTAGTAACTTAATTCCCAATGCAATGGTATTGAGACAGAGGACCTTTGCACAGTGACAGGGTCATGAGGACCTGTGCCTTCAGAAAGAGGTATCACAACGGAGAATGAAGATTTTTAAAAGGAGGAGTGTTATAAAAAGTGTGTTTAGTTCTCTGTCAGCCATCCTCTTGTCTTGACCTTAGAATGATGCAGCCAGGAAACCCTTTCCAGAAGTTGGCACCCTGATATTAGACACCCCAACCTCCAGAACCATGAGAAATACACTCCTCTTCATTATAATTACACAGTCCTGAATTCTGATATTATAGCACCATTTGGGCTGAGTCACACATAGGTTTAGTATTCTGAGTATTAAAAGGCCTGTGAGCCTACTTATTGAATTTAATGATATACTATTTATGCTAGACTCATTTCACTTTTTTGTTTGTTTGTTTTCTTTGAGACAGAGTTTCTACGTGTAGCCCTAGCTGTCCTGGAACTAGCTCTTGTAGACCAGGCTGGACTTCAACCACAGAGATCTTCCTGTCTCTACCTCCTGAGTGCTAGGATTAAAGGTGTGCACCACCACCCAGCTCCTCTCACTTTTTATTTTTTTTTTTGAGAAATAAAATGTTTACAAAACTGTAAGCCCTCTTTATTTTTAATTCTTTGCTCTTCATAATTCCTCCAAAAGATAAATATTTTTCTTCAGCTAGTGTTTCTGTTTCCCTCTGTGCTCCATAATCTTGTTGTATCCATATATAATCCTGTAAAATGAAGTGCCCTACTGTGTCCTGAACCTGACTTCCCTGTAACTCAAAGTTATGCTTTCTGTATTGATTCAGCATGGCAACCTAATTGAATTCTGATTACTGAAGTCCCTGTTTGTCCACAATAGATTTCCCAGATCTTCCCTTTCCTTTGCGTCCCTCAGTGTATCAGACTCTGAAATTACTAATGCACTGTGCATTGCTATTTCATTTTAATTTCCATCTTCTTCATCACTACAAAGGTAGGACACCTTTTCATGGCTTCTCATTTTTTCCTTTTTCCTCCTTACCTTTTTCTCTTTCACCAATTACTTGTTCTTACATTGTGGTAGTGTCTTTGCAGGAATAAACACATCAAGTTAGTAATGACCGTTAGAATAATGCTGGGTCCATTATATTGGACTTGGACATGTGTGGCCGGTGTTGGTCAACAGGACAAGCAAAGGTGAAGCTACAGGAGTCTCATGAGATGTGTGAAGGGATGTGCTGGTCCTTACTTCTCTGCAAACAGCAGTGTTTTGCCCAGGCTAGCCTGAAGGTCGACAAGAGACAACAGCCTACTGGCCTCCATCAGTCCTGCACATCTTCAAATCCCAATGTGAGTGAGGCAGATTCACTGAGTTCAGACAGGAGAATGAGCCCAGAGAGGCTTTGAGTAACAAGAAAGCCATTTCCTCTCATTCCAGTCCAAGTTGCTTCCCCACCAAACCACAGACAGTTAGCTTTTTAAGTTATTAAGTAAAATTGTTCATCGCCCAGTGACAACTCATTCACACGTGCATTTCCCCCAGTGCCTCTCGGCTGACACCTTTTCTCATATTGCCTTGCCTCGCTTTGTCTCCCGTCTCCTCCTCCCTCCTCTTCCTTCCTCTGCCCTTCCTTCTCCTCCCCTTCCCTTCCCCTCCCCATTCCTTCCTTTAGCTTTCATTCTCTTCCTCCCTGCCCTCCTTGACTTCTTGAGACAAGCTCTCACTGTTTTACTATGCAGCCCAGACTGTCCTTGTGCTCATGAGCCCCTTGTCCCTGCCTCCTCTGTGCTGGGATGACAGGCATGCACCACTACACCTGACACTCACTGGTTCCTGATACAGCACCTCATGTGAGTCTGGATGAACTTATAAGTATGCATCATTAGCTGAGGTCGTTGCCATTTTGGAGATAAAGATGCAGAAATTAAAGAGGCTTGAAGACCTAGTAAGGATCCTGCTACCAGCAAACAGGCAGTGGAGCTTGAGCTCCTGGCTGTGGTACTCACTTTCTCTCTCTCTCTCTCTCT
>LOEQ01003094.1:24202-53893 GCA_001685075.1 Bramus lutescens | reverse complement strand
TTTATTAACCAATGAAAGTAACACATAGACAGATGACCCTCCTACACCACCTCCCCTTCTTACTTCTCTCTCCCCATCTCCCCTTACCCTTACCCCACCCTCAAGCTCCTAATTTTTGCCTGGCAATCTTGTCTACTGCTCCATTTCTTAAGCCAGCTCTCTCCCCAGTCCCTTGTAGGTTGAATTATGTCACTCAGGGCCAGGCATTATGTACATCTCCTCCCACGATCTTTTGTTTTAACCTCTGATTTAGGACTTTCTATTTTCTCTGGGGAATTTGAAAGATCATACCAGCTGGTGACATGCAGGGTTAGAATCTCAATTCTTAGTTTGGGATATCCCAGAGTAACTTTCCACTGTCTTTGGTAGAAGTCGGCATGCCACAGAATCAAGGGGTTTTTCTTCTAGAAGGCTGAGCCACCAGCATAATAAGTTCTAGGCTAGGTTGATTCCCATTCCTCCTATCTGATTATATTTATTCCTGTTGATTGCTTGTTAGCATAGGGTTTGAACATGATGTGGTCACTAACCATTAATGGTGATGTTCTTCTCTATTTCTCATTCACACGTAAGTATATCCTCAGTATTAAGTCTGTGTGTGTGGCAAGTGCTAGCAGCAAACACGCATTTCCTGTTTCATTCACTTGCTCCATTAGCCAACACCTTTGATCCTCTATAAACAGCCAACATTAGCTGAGAATTTGCTAGGTGCCAGGGAGTATGCTAAGTCCTTTATATGAATTGGAACATTGTTACCTCCCCTCCCCTGCCATAGACCCTGAGGTATAGACTAAAGGCAGAAGACAGTTGACTCTTTAGGAGCTTATGCAAGTAGCTGGTCTCTGACCTGGGATCCAGACTCAGTTTGCTCTCTTGCCTTTATGCACTCACTGGGCTCTGATCTACACAGGTACCACAGAGGAGTCTGGGGTGCCTGAACAATGGGATCCAACAGGCAGCAGGGAGGCAGTGAAAGTTTTTAAGTAGAACGATGTTTTCGACATAGCGCTTGGAATGCTTTGTTAGACTAATGGAAGACAGATTGGGCCAAGTACAGAAAAGACCAGAGGCCAGGAAAAAAAACCAAAACCTTGTGGCTTTATAGACATCATTTAGTGCTTGCTTGTGCCTATAGAAATGAAACTACCCCTCTATATGGCGTTTTTGCTCCAGCTAGATCAGCCTCTCGCTGACTTGGCCAAATCACCAAGGCTCTGCTCACATTATTTCCTAGGACAGGGGTGTATTTTACTATCTGCTTTATTTGTAATAAAACATTAAAAAATAATTACAGGTAGATTTTTATTACAGAGCTGTCCCACAGCATCCATTCCCTTAAATACTCATCATCTGGTTTATATTCTTCTGGTTGAATTGTTTTCCACATATTTATTATTTCTCACCTGTGAGTCTTTAGGTTCCTCAAGGGCGTGGCTGGAATCTTATACCTGGGCATGTTCTGCAGGGCTGAGACCATTAGACCCCACAATGCTCTTGGGATATAAGAATACCTAAATAACCCTTCCTTCTCTCCCCCAAAGGCAAGTTCATTGACAGTAGGTGCCTGGAGTAATATAATTAGGAAGCTCCAAAATAAAATTGTGTTAAGGAACTACTTAAATGGTGTAAGGAAAAGTAGAGAAGACAGCCAATTAGTATCTCTGAATGCCCATGATTTCTACATAATAGAAGAAGTCATTTATTGCATCTGTTGGACTTAGGTTCCTGGTTGCAGCCTCTCCCCCAGAGTCCTTAATTGTGTCATCCTAAAGAAAGCAGAGAGAAGCCCCATTCACAGCCAAGAGATGAGTCTTCCAGACTGCCCTAGCACAGCTCCATTGATGGATTTGAGAATGTGTCTAGGCAATCTAGAATGAGGGCCCAGAACCAAACTATTGAGCCTGACATCATCTACTGTGTGCAAACACTCTGCTAACCACAGCTGACTGAAGTCTTCATGCCAAAATGCTCTGCTTGCTTTGTTACCCCTAATGCAGAAAGCCAAGGTCTGAAAGGGTACTCAGAAGTTTTATAATAATTTGTCCAAGAGTGCACAGGTTATAAGAGAATGAAGAATTCAAATCTGTCTTCCTTACTCTAAAAATTACATTACTGTTTGCACAGAGGGCTAGCCTGGTAATAGAGATGTGTGAACTGGACCAAGTGTCTACTTGTGAAACTCTGGCAAATCCTGCTTAAAAATGCCCATGGTCAAACTATAAAACTGCTGGGAAACAAACAAAACAAAACAAATATAAAATAACACCAAACCAAACCAAAATTAAATTTAAAAAAACCCAACAACACAAAAACAAAAAGGCCTTTACCTGCCAGACTTCACTGTTTGATCATTAGCTGTGACTCTTATTTTATTTTATTTTTTATTAATTTATTATTGTTATTATTAAAAATTTCCACCTCCTGCCCCCTCCCAATTCCCTCCCCCNCAGGGTTCCCTGCCCTGTGGGAAGGCCAAGGTCCTCCCCCCTCCATTGAGGTCTGGGACGGTGAGCATCCAAACAGACTAGGCTCCATACCAGGTCAGGGGCTAGAAAAATGGGTGCCTCTGGTACTGCTTCACTAATCGGATCCTATTAGCTGATAAGGCCAGCCTGGATCTCCAGCTCACCTCGAGGAGAGAAAAACATACTGTGTAGAAGCTATGAGAGTCGAGAGAGGTCACCTCGGGACCTAATTAGGTGGTACTCCTAAAGAAACAGGAGCCAGAGTACCAGCTAACAGGCTTTTACAAAGAGAGGAGTTCAGGAGTAGGTAAAGTGTGTGTGTCCAGAAATCTGAATCCACAGGCAACACACTGGTGACATGGTTCTAGAGCTTGGTAAATGTGGCTTCAGAGCGAGGGATGGGCCAGAGAGAAAGAAGGTAGGGCTAGGCTAGAATGATCAAGGATTGGGAATAGACAAAAGAGTTAGTGTTATTCAGGGCTGGCCTTCTGCCTGGGAGGCCAGACGACTAGAAGCTATCTCCATTATGAGACATGGTGAGGATTTAAACTCAGTAGAAAGACACCAACAGAATTCTGGGTGTTGTAGTCCAGAATTTGACCTAAGGCAAGAGGCAAGAGATTACTCTGTTCTAGTCTTTATAATTCAGATGATCATGAGTAACACACACACACACACACACACACACACACACACGCGGACACACTAAGAATATATAGTACCTCTGTCATTTCACATTTTTATATCCAATAGTTATAGCTGGTATGCCATGCCTGCCACCCTGAATACACTGTCATAACTGATAAAGTTATGTCCCATCAGAGCAGAGCAAGGGAGACTTGAGTAGTGGACACTTGGTTGAGAAAAGACAGATGTCAAAGCCATCCACTTCTGAAAGCAATGAATGTGTCAGAGCAGGCATCTTCTTTTCCTCTCTTTCCAATGTGTTTTCATTTGTAATTTTGGATATAAGCAATAGTTGCTTATAGTTAGTGAAGCATGTTTTTTTGTTTCTTTGGTTTTTTTTTGTTTGTTTCTTTGTTTCTTTTTTTTTTTTTTCCAAGGCAGGGTTTCTCTGTGAAGCCCTAGCTGTCCTGGAACTAGCTCTTGTAGACCAGGCTGGCCTCGAACTAACAGAGATCCACCTGCCTTTGCCTCCCAAGTGCTGTGATTAAAAGGAGTGTGCTACCGTTGCCTAGCAGAAGCATGTTTTATAATGTTAAAAATTCAAGTCAGGTGGTGGCTCATGCCTTTGGGAAGCTGAGGCAGAAGGATTGCTACGGGTTCCAGGTCAGCCTGGGCTACAGAGTGAGATGGTCTTAAGCAAGCAAAGAAAACTCAGATTAATTGGATTTGTACAATGTAGCTACAGATGCAACATCTGTGAAATATAACATTGATTCCTGGCACAGTCAATTTATAGGCATTACAAGCTCAACCTATAAATGACCTTGCTTGTATAAAATACTTATACTAGCTTTAACTAAAGCTTAGAAAAGTTGAATTAAAATTAAGGCACCTACTTATTTGCTTTTTCTAGCTAAGGTCTCACTATGTCATCTAAGATGAGTTAGAATTGCTTGTACAGCCCATGTTGGCCTCAAACTCCCAAACCTCATGTCTCAGCCTCCAGAGTACTAATATGGCAGGAATGAACCCAGGGAATTTAAATAACTGTTTTTAAATGTGATAGTAATTACAACACACACACTTTATATTTCAAGTAAAATAGATAATTTTTTAAATATTTGGGGTAAAATGAGAAGCCAAAGGAGAAAGGACTGATCTAAATTCATTTATGAAACTAATATTATCTTATTAAAGCTATTCAAGAGTACTATAAGAACAGTAAACCACAGACCAGTATACCCCATGAAAACAGTTTTACGGCCTCAGCAATATTCTCACAAAGTGAATTCAATAACACATTAAAAGGGTCATTCACTGTGACAGGGAGGTCCCCTGGCATGCAGGGATGGCTCATACTCTAGTACCACACTAACAGAGTAAAGGGTGAAATCATATGAGCATCTGGAAAGACAATGAAAAGGCACTTGACTTTCTGATTAAAAAAAACTTTTATAATAATTAGATGGTAAAGGAATGTATCTACACATTATAAACTGCAATATTATAATTACATGTTCATATCATTCTGAAAAATAATAAGGTGAATGCTCTTCCTATAAGTAATTGTCAATATAAAGATGTCCAGTACTGACACCTCCATTCAACATGGGAATAAATGTATGAATGGGGATAAATTAGACAAGAAAAAAGAAATAGAAATATTAAGGTTAGAGAGTAAGAAATAAAAATCTATTTTCATGCTTTATGATCATTTATGTATAAAACTCTGATCATTCAACTCCAAATTACTTGGACTAAAAAAAATTCAGTAAAGTTATAAGACAAAAAGTCAACCTACACAAATCAGCAGCATTTGTATTCATGAGCAATGAACTATCTGAAGAAAGAAATTAAGGTCACAATCCCATTTAAAATAGTGTCAAAGACAATAAAAAATTTAGTAGTAAAGTTAAGGAGGTAAAATGCTTATATAGTGAAAGCTAAGAAACATTGGTGAGAGAAATAGAAGAGGAAAAATAAGTGGTAAGAGATCCCATTTTTAAGGATAAATAATTTTTAAGTAAACATCTCTATTGCTCAAAGTGAACTGCACATCCCATACCACATCCTTTAAAACCCCTAGGATACTTTCCCCAGGAATGGAAGAGCCTTAGGATTTGTAGAGAGCCACAAAAGCATTCGCGACAAAGAATAATCCTTGGTGCATTATGCTTTATATTGTGACGTTATAGACCATCATCAAAACAGTGTGGCCCTGGCTTAAAATAGACAGTCACCAACCAAAGGAAAAGAATAAAGAGCCAAGAAAAAAGTGCACACATGCACAATTTCTCTAGACCAAAGGCTCACAGAATACCCAGTTGTAAGTAGAATCGTCGATATTATTGACATCAGGAAATCTATGTCCACATGCAAAAGAATGGAATTAGATCACTATCTCACACAACACAAAAATCAACCCAGGAAGGAATGAAGACTTAAGCCTAATATCCCAAACTATGAACATTCTAGAAGCACACACAGGAAAACCTCCTTGACATTAGTCTTGAAATTTTCTTGAATTGGATTCTAAAAGCACAGAAAACAGATCCAAAATTAAACGAGTGAGATTGTATCAAATTAGGAAGCTTGTACCCAGCAACCGACACAAATCATGAGAATGAAAAGGCAACCAACAGAAGATGAGAAAACATTTGTAACCCAATTATCCAATGGCTTTATTATCCAAAATGTATCAGATACTAGTACAGTTCAATAAGACAAAAGTCCACATTAAAACGATTTTAAATGACCTTAACTATACTTAAAGAAGATATAAAAATACCCAACACGTTCAAAAATAAAAGTCTTTGACATCACTAACCACTGGCAAAATAAGAATAATAATCACAATGAGGTAAAGTCAAAGTAATAAATAACAAGCCCTGCAAGGGTCTAGAGGACAGGGAGCATATGTGTACTACTAGTGGGGATGTCAAAATCGGTACAGATGTTATGGACAACATTTTGGAGGTCCTCCCCAAAACAAACAAAACTCAGACTACTTTATGATCTGCTAATCCCATATCTGGGCTATGTATCCACAGGAAATGACATCACCATTTTAAAGAGGTATCTGCACATTCCCATGTCTGTGGCAGGACTCTTTACCATAGCGAAGATGGGAAAACAAATTACATGCCTGTGAGCAGATGAACACGTGAAGACATTCCAAGATATGTAGTAAATCTGTTTACACATGTTACGAACCATGTACAAGGAACTACTGCTCAGCTTTGAAAGGAAGGCGATCTTGATGTCTGTGAAAACATGTATAAGCTTGGAATAAAAGAGAAGCAAAATATGCCAGACACAGGAAGAGAGCTATGCATGATGCATATGAGAATCTAAAGTCAGGCTTATGGGAATAGGGAGCAGAATGGGGCTTTCCAGGAACTGTAGGTTGTGGGATGAGGTAAGAGAAATGGGGAGATGTTGCTCAAAGTATGCAGACTTTCACTTAAAAGCTGAGCAAGTTTTTAATATATAACCTACAGTGTGGTGGTTTTAATTAATCATAACACATATACTTCAAATTGGCTAAGGCAATAGATCCTAAACAAGCAAATCAGTGTGTGATGCAATGCATATGCTAATTAGCTTGATCGTGGGTGATCATTCCATAGTGTGTACCTGTATCAAGTCACCACTTTGTACACTTTGCTAGAAGTGACTTTCTAACTATTGCTCAGTAAAAGCTGGATGTAAAACCCAGTTACTGGTCATTGAACTAGAAATACATGATGTAACGCCATGTAAATCGAAGGCCTTTAATAATCCCCTAAAAATAGTCATAATAGCAATGTCTGATTCTAAGTGTCTAACTGGCTCATGTAAAGCAGCCATCATATAAGAAGCATGGAATAGATGGTAGCTACCACCACACGTTCTTTCTTACTGGCATGTTTTATATAACACACACCTCACAGTCTTCCCACGGTTTGGAACACACTCCATGCCCTCTTCAGCCTGCTTCTGCTCACGATCTGGCTTTCAATCCTGCTTTTTCTGAACCCTGAGTCCATCCCATTGCATCCTCTGCTGCTTGTGTGTGTGGGAAGCTCTGTTGGGTGGAGACTGCTGATCGGAGCCCTGTCTCAATGTTTCACCAGCAAAGGTGTATATAGTAAGCAAAGATAGTTATGGAATGAACGGTTCTCCTCTGCTTAAGATCTGATGGGAAGGGGCATCTCAGAGGAGGAGGGACATGTCCTGGCAAGAAGATGAATTTGACTAACAGGCTTTTTGGACCTCTTAATGACATTCCAGTTGAAAGCCAGATTCAGCTTTCTTTGCTCTCAGAGCTGCATGGTAACATGATTTTGGTTTTAGGGCCCACAATATCCAAGTGAAAAGTGGGCTCCGTATCAGGTATGAGGGATCTGACCTTGGTCTTCATCTCAGCCTAGCTCCTGGGGCATTTGGGTCAGTGCCAAGCTGAGCCTCTGTTGGAGAGCTCGTCCCCATCTGGAATGGAATTAAAATCCCCAATATTTGACTGGCAGGATATCTCATACCTTGCCAAAAAGCCAAAACAAATGAAAGACAGCATCAAAAGTTGGCCATGATCCTAGATCTAAGTTGGGGCACTTAGGGCCTTGCCAAGGGACTAGGATTGGGTGAGTGTGAGATGGCTCTGATTAGATGATTGGATAGTGCTGCACAACAGACCCACCATCCACAGAGCTCTGGACTGCGACATTGTGAAAACCAGTGCCAGGGACAAGGGCCCCCTCCCTTGCTACCTAATCAGTAATTATGATCTGCCCTGCCTTCTCCGAGGGGCTCTGGACATCAGCCCACCTGCTGCAGGACACAGTTTCAGAGCCGGGCTGGGAGCCATTGGCCTTCTTGCCATGGGTCTTAAGCTGCAAAGGCGAGCTGAGCTCCTGTGAGTGCCTCGCCAGACAGTCATAGAGGAGTGGGGAGTGGTTTATTTAGGAATTTAAGCTGAAACGAAATCCTTTATATCAGGATTTGAAACAATAATCTTGAACATGCTTTTTTTTCGACAGTATAGAATCACCCAACTTTGTTACTAATATAAAATCTATCTCTCGCCTTCCCTGCTATGGGAGCTCAGAATGACCCTTCCTTGACTCTTAGATTTTCTAGGGAGATATACCACATAGTCTTCCTAGTTCATCTTATTTTCACATTTTAGTAGTATATCGTACTCACCCTTGTGGCCCAGAGCCTAGCAGAGTACCTGATACATAGTGACTCTCAACAATGGCGTGCATTATGTGCTTTTTGACTATCAGATGCTGTGCTAAGCACATCACCAGCATTAGCCCCCCCCCAGTGAATCCCCACAGATCCACCGAGAATGGGAAATGGGGGCTCAATTCATTAATTTACCTGAGAACATCCAGGAAGCAAGAATGTGTTGCATGAAGTGTGTGTGTGTGTGTGTGTGTGTGTGTGTGTGCGTGCGTGTAGATGCTGGAGAGCGAGCCCCAATGTCATTCTTAGGAACACCATCCACCTTTGAAACAAGCTCTCTCATTGGCTTCTTCGAGCTTACTTGTGAGGCTAGTCTGGCTCCCCAGCAAGCCCCAGGGATCCTCTTTGTCTCTGCCTCCCCATCACTAGAGCTGTAAGTTCTCACTACAATACCCAGCTTTTGTTACATGAATGGACTTTGGGGAACTGAACTCTGCTCTGAGCCCTACGCTTACAACAAAAATTCTTTACTGATTGAGCCTACCTCTGAAATTAGTTCTTTCTTGCTCTGAAGTTCATGTTTCTCATCATTATAACGTTCCATGTCTCAATAAGTAGCAAGCATATGCATGAGTGTTAGAGCGCCATTTATTCAGTTAGTTCAGATTTGGGGTGAGCAATAGTTTAACATGGAAAATTACCTTGCTTGATCAATTTTGGATTGTTGATGATAAGACCACCACAAGGGCCACCAAGAAGCAGGAAGCAGGGCACAGAAACTCAGCACACTGCCTGAAAAATCCTGTGGAGCTTCCCAGCAGCAGTAGTGACTCAAGATTTCCCTCCTGGCCCTTTGGGGGAAATAATACCTTTAAGGCACTCTCTTGTCATCCCAGAAGTTGACAGGGTCCTGTTCTTTAAATGTAGGAGGCTGACTCATGAGACTGGGGGTGGTGGTGGTGGTGAATATGGCTAGACTGTTCCAGGGTGGGTTGAAGATCTGGGCTGACATTTTTGCTTCTTCACTGAGTCTGGTGAATCCTGTCCTCCATTCCTTCAGAGTCAGGAGATGAGCAGGAGAGAGGGAAGGATAATAGGTGTGAACGAGAAGCCACAGGCAACTCACCTCCCTCACAGGCCTCTGTAAGTGAGAGAAGTGGTGGGTTTAGCCCTCAAATGGGGAGGAACAGTGGCCAGAGGCTTGGTGAACCTGTGAACAAGAGAGTGGAGGTTCAGCCAGCTGAGCTGGGATGGAGGCAAAAAGAGACCATTGGGAGTGTGCTTGTCACTGAGTTGCCATCTGGAGTCTGAAGGTCTCTCATGGCAACAGACTGAGGTGTACAGACCTGAGTGTGGTGGACATTGCTGTATTTTCCTCTCAGTAAGACTCTTCCTGTGACAATAGCACCTTGAAACAATTGAGAGCGGAGCTTCTAAGGTTCTAGGCCAAAGCAACCAGGCAGAGGTATCTCATCTCTACCAGCCCACAGTGACCACGTCAGGGACATTCAGCCCAAGCCATGGTAGATGAGATCAAAACCTCCCACTTGGGCTCTTATCAACTGTATTAGCTGCCTGTCTTGTTACTGTGACATAATGCTGGACAAATCAAACTTCAGGGAGGAAAAGGGTTTTATTTGTTTGTTTGTTTTCTTTTGTTTTTTTGATTGGCTCACAGTTTGAGGGTAGAGTCCATCATGGTACAGAACTTATGGCAGAGACAATCCTACTGGCTCTCGTGGCAGGAGCAGAAACAACTGCTGAGTTCTCTGCAGTGATGAACCAGGGGATGATAGAGACTTGCAGGCTCTGCCTATCTCCTTTTCATTCAGGCCAGGCCCTAGTCATCGGAATGGTGCTGCCCACATTCAGAGTGGGTCTTCCCACCTCAGTGAAGTCTCTGAAAACACGCCACAGACACACCCAGAGTTTGTCTCCTAGGAGAGCCTAAATCCAGTCAAGGTGGCAATGAATAGGCATCGAGCCATTGCAGAGAAATGGGACCTTGCAGACAGGCAAATTGGCATGTTATATAACTATCCCCACTTACTCGTGATTCTACATTCTGTGGTTTCAGTTGCCTGTGGTTAACTGTGGTGAGAGACTATTAAATGAAAAATTGCAGAAGTAGATCATTCAACAGTCTTAAATACATTTTATTATAATATATTGTTAATGTTTTATTATCACTTTCATGGTTAGCTTTCTACTGTGCCCAGTTTATAGGTTAAACTTTGACACATAGGTGTGCATGTTTACACAAAAGAAGATAGTATATATGTGTAGCAGGTGTGAATGTGGACATGCTTGCAAAGCTAGGAAGAAAACCAGGAGAGGGTAAAATTAGTAGTGAATAAGGAGAGGGTATTCAAAGGGATGTGTGAGACACGAAAGAGGGATGTCAGCAGAGGCTGCTCTTGCTCATTCATTTCCCAGCCACCCAGATGTGAATAATCACATAGAAACTACAACACTATTCAGCTAATGACTCAGGCATATTTCTAACTAGCTCTTATATCTTGAATTAACTCATTTTTATTTTCCTGTGTATTGCCAAAAGGCTGTGGCTTACTGGGTAAGGTTCTGACTCGTGTCTTTCTCCTTCAGCAGCTACATGGTGTCTCTCTGACTCCACCTTCTTCTCTCCTCTTTCTCTGCTTGGAGTTCCCTCCTTACTCTATTCTGCACTGCCATAGGTCCAAAGCAGCTTCTTTATTAACCAATGGTAATAAAACATATTCACAGCATACAGAGGGGAATCCCACATCAGAGGGAATGAGACTTTGGGGACACTGGAGATATCATAGGAAGTGGGGGAGGGGTGGAGGAAGGAGGACCATTGAGATGCACATCTCAAAATGTCATATTCTTTCTAATACTTTACATACTAATTTAAAAAATGGAGAGAAAAATTAAAATGACTGACAAACATTTAAAAAGCATAGCATATATACAGGAGGTTTGACCTTATCTGTGGTGTCAGGTGTCCCTTAAGGATCCTGGAAATATTCTTCACAGGTAAGTGCAGACCCAGAGCCAAGCCAGAGCAACAGAGCTAGGGAATGACCCAGGGATGTGGTTTAAGTCCTGAGTTGTGAAGCATCCGGGGGGAGGGGCTTCAGCTAGGTGAGCAAATGCATCCTATTTGCCTGAGTCTGGAGATGGAGGTTTGGGTCACTTTAAAGGAAAACTCACTGGTTCCATGACTTTAACCTGCTATTTCATGTCTGTTTGTTGTGGGCCAGATCCCTCTAGTCTGTGAGTTGGGACAACATAAACGTGAACTTGGACTCACCATTGGAGTGAACTGTGTATGACAGCACTCCCTTGAGAAGAAAGACTTTGCTCACAAGCTCTGTCTAGTTCGCTCTCACCTTCGTCCATGTGTTATCATCTTATAAAGATAAGCACTCCTTGTGTCCCTCCACATCTCAGTATCTATGGAAGGTGTCATTTAGTGACACCCTGGATGGCATTTCACTGCAGGATATTTAATAAATTTTTCCCCCATTAATCTGAGATGGAGGTAGGTATTTTGCATTAAGATTATTTCCTTTGCTAGGTTCCACACATGCAGTTAGTCCTCCCCAAGCGCCCGTGGGAAGAGGGGGCGATGTCAGGAGCCATGGCTTTCTCTGAGCATTACTTATGTTAGGCATGTCTCAAATCTAATGGCTGTTGTAAATCCATGCTTTTGAATCCCCGTGGTCACTGCATGAACACACCCTTCCCCAGGCCTAGTATCAGAAGCTCCTCCATCCAGTTTTCAATGGCGGGACATCCATGGTTGTTTTGATAATGAAGGGGCTGTTAGTGGTGGAACACTTGGCTGTAGGAACTGTTAAGCAGATTTCAATGTGGACAGTGTTTAGGAACTCAAACTCTGCTTGAATCCGTGCTCAGTTTAGCCTCACTGTGCAGATGACCGCACAGTCAGTAAATCTTACGGTTGCAGAAACCGTCCTGGGTCTGTGGGATCCTAACATTGCCCAAGAGCTTAGGGGATTTGCTCTCTGGGTGCTTGAGTGGGGTAATCTACACCAGACTACTCAAAGTGAGGTCTGAAGACCTCAACCCTGGCATCATCCGGGAACTGATCAGAGACTCGGGACCTTGGACCTCATACCAGCTCAACTATGTCAGAATCGCCAGGTGATTTATATGCACAATAAAGTGGGAGAAGCGCTGGCCTATACCTACTGATTCGGGTCCTGCCTTCAGTTCAGTGTTTAATGAGCACCCACTGTGTTCCGGCATTGTGCTGAGTATCACAGAAATAGAGATGAATAATGCATAGCCTTTTCTAAAGGGCCGCTCACAGCTTATTTACTTCTTAACTCTCTGCAGTCTCCCTCCGATCCTCGGCTTGCTGGCTTTTGCCCCATCTCTCCACTGAAACGCTTCCTTTGAAGACCACTAATGACCTGCTTGTTGTCAAATTCAATTTTCTCCTCTCTGTAGCATTTAGTGCTTCTGATCAACACCTACCACTTAAATGCCATCATCTCTGGGTTTTGCTGACACTGGGCCATTCTGGCTCCCTGTTCCTTCCCTTTCTCCCTCCTCAACTCCTCTTTTAGCCTCTTTTTGTCTTTGAGGGCTCTTTCCCATCCCAGTTCTTCCTCTCTCACTAGGTTGTCCTCGCCCAGATCTGTGACATGAACCATTTTTTATTAAAGAGCTCTTGGCCCTCTAGGACCCCCAGAAATGTTGTTATTGAAGTGGGACTCCGGACCTCTCTTTCCCATAGGCTCTATGTTGAAAAGCTGCAGACGGGGTCTCTGCATGGGGAAGGCTGTCACAGATATTGCTGCTGTGGCTGGTTATGTTTTGCTGCTGTATCATTTGACAAGCTCGGGGGCTAAGCACAAAGGCATGACCTTATGGTTCTGTGGGTGTCATCCATGGGTTTAGATTGCCCTGTTCTTTTCTGGAAGTTCTGGGTGAGTATCTATTCCCTCCTCTCTTCTAGCTTCTAGAGACTGCCACCTGCTTTGATCCTGAACACTTCCATCTTCAAGGCCAGTAAAGTAAGCCCCATCTTCACACCAAAATAGGAAATGGCTTTGTTTCTCTACAGTTTGGGAAGGTCCTCTGTTCTTATGACATCATGTGTTTAGTTTGGATTTACCAGGATAATCTAGGATAGTTTCCTGTCTGAAGGTTCGCAACATTGTAGGTCCTTTCTATACAGCACCATGTTTGTAGGGGCCTGCAATTGGGATGTGGGCATTTGTGGAACTCATTACTTTAGCACCACCATATGATGAACAGAGTGGATGAGGAAAGGAGCTGAGGGAGTGTGAACTACTTCCTGCCTGACAGAGATGGTTCTGAGACAAAATGAATTAGCACTGCGTCTCAGGACAAGATGGAGGGGTGGAGCTGCAATGGGACATGTATGGAGGTGGCAGCTCAAGTCCCTATCACTCCTTTCACTGATGTCTTCTAAATCTAGCCCCTGCCAAATGGCCGAACACTGCCTCATGATCAACAAGTTCAAAGTTAAACTTACTGCTTGCCCAGTTCATCTCTTTGCTTTCCCTGTCTCCAGTGAGATCACTGCTAACTTGGTACTCAAGGAAAAGCTTTATCCATGCCGTTTTCCTTAACCTCATCCTAGCACCACAGGCCGCTGACTTGTCAAGTCCTCCTGGCCTTTCTCTCAGCTACAATCAACAGTCTCAATGCAGGATCTCTCATGTTCCCCTGACTGAGTCTAGGCCTTGAACCGTCTTCTATGAATTCATTTCTGATGTTTTTTTCCCTTACTTCTGAAGTTGGATGACCTTTCCCCCCAAAACTTGGATGGCTGAAGACTTCAAAGACTGCCCACTGCTTCAGGATCAATTCAGACTTAGCATGGTTTCCAAAGCCAGTTTAACCTTAATTTCTATAACTTGCCTAATTTATGCTAAAATTCATTTTGTATTCTATGATGAGCCTTGTTGACTCATCCCATCCTTTAACCATGCCTTTCCATACTTTGTTCCCTTCATTCTTTCCACTGGACTTGGTGATACCTCTTTCTTGTGACTTCTCCAGCCCTTGTAACATGTTGGGACTGCAGGATCTAGTGTATTGCCATCATTCGCCCATTCTAGACTTAGGGGCAGTGCTGGGAGAGCGGTACTTTATTGCTATGGAATTTCCTATATATTTTATTACTAACAAAGTTGTATTGGGTCGTATGACTGTACTGATATCCCATGAATTGACATCATTCTTCAGATTGGTGGCCTCTTATTCACCCACGCACTGCCATTGCTTTGTGTAGTACTTGGCTTCCTCTGGGTGCTCATTCTAAGTAGATGAGAATCACTTTGCGTTCAAAGTCTGAGAGATCAGAAATTAGCTGCCATCTACCAACTCAGGGGAGAGACTTGGTCCATGCACTTCACTCTGAAAGTCTGTCTCACTTAGTTATGGAAGGAGGTGTGAATTTTAGTCTTAAGAATGGCCAGACGGCTAGCTGAGAAGCAGCGATCTTGGGGTTTCCTTCTAATGTGGAGATTTGGTAGAGCTATGCTTGCTGGGAAAGCTGATGCTGCTTGCCGAATACTGTTTTCGGGATACCATTTGAGCTGCATCCACGATGCCCCTGTGGCTTTCTATTTGGTTGCATTTAACTTTCATCACTTTTTTTTCATTTATTTGATCAATATTGTCTCCTATATGCCAAACTCTGGAGGCCAAATGCAGAAGAGACGGGATCAGAGTGGCTTCTATCTTCATGGAATCAAAGTCACGAGAATGAGCCAGCCTGTGCATGGTTAGCAGCTATAGTGATAAGCTGCCAAGGTTAGCACAGTACAAAGGAAGAACCAGCCCCACAGTGGCGAGTGGGGAGAGGCTCACGAGCTTGGGCTGCATTCTGAGTGGCAAANAAAAAAAAAAAAACCCACTCAAATGGTAACATGATTGAGAGAACCTTTGGCGTGAAGTGGCATTTGACTTGGCCCCAGGAAAGGGTGAACAGAATTTAATGACTGATGAGGAAAATAAAAAGAGCGGGTGGAAGAAAGACCCACATGTCGGAAAGCAGGAGAGTGGGTCTCAAGAGAAGGGATTTCTTATGAGATTTGTTTACTCCCTGAACAACTTGCCTGGACCCTGCCCAGATGAGCCTATGAAGTGTCTGCACGGCCCTTCAGGTTGTATCATCTGTACCTGGAAGGCTTATCCAAGGTTATTCCACCAAGGAAGACCCTTCTCCAGTCAGACATGAGAATTTATAGTCCTAGAGCTTTTGCTTGGGCCTCTGCTTGGTCACCATGGCAACAGTTGCTCCTGCTGCTCTGGGCCTGGCTTCCCTGGAGGTAGCCTTGTAATGATAATGTATCATCCTCATGCTGCTAAGAACAAAGCCCGCTGAAATTCCTGCCTCAGTTAAAATGAGAGACCCGTCGCTGGGAGCTAGCAACTCTTCTGATGGAGGGAGTGAGGGTTAGCAGAAAGATTTGTCGTGAAGATACTGTGGAGTGGCTGCAGGTCTTCAGATGACAACTGTGAAGCTGGTTCCTGGGTCAGTTCGTCTCAGAAGCTCTACAATGTCTTTATTATTCAGAGAGAGAGAGCCATCTCTTGCTCTGGCTCAGAAATGCTGCACAGGCTTGAGGGCATATCTCAGACTTATCAGTCATCCCTCTGTGGAAGAAAGGTGATGCACTCCACGCAGGTGTTAAGCAAGGCCTGGCTGGTGAGGGAGCTGTGAGGAAAGGCAGGAAGGAACAGCTTTTTCAGCCTAGCGGGCCAGACAATACCACAAGCTACTATCAGTTTGCATGGTTCTTTCCTGTGATAACTCCCATGAGTCTATTCAAGCATCCCAGAGGATCGCAGATTGAGTTTTGAGAGAAAAATCAGTGTCCAGGTTAGTCAAGGAAGTTTTTGTCCTGACTCGTGTTCTATTCTTGAACTTAATTCAGCCTTGTGTTTTAGTCAGCGACATTGATTTCTCCACAAGACGTCACAACCACACTTTGTTTTGACCAGGTGACAAAATAAGTATTTTCCCACATTCTAATTTGTGCCATCTCTCTAACTTGCAGACATTTAAATCTCGCAGGCTAGTCATTTTGGTCTTGCTCATTGTTTGTAGTGGCTGTAAGACTCATTCTTGCTCTGTCAAATTTTGTGAAAACCCCTAAGACTATAGTGGGAAAAGTTTCCGAACACAGCTGATGAAGCATTTATGATAAAGATTTCATTTTTGCATGTATGATAAAGATCTGCACTCTTGGCCCTGTAAATGCTTCTCTGGTGTTTAGGGAACGAATATTCTCAACTTTGGTGGACATTGACAAGTACTTTCAGAGTGATCATGCCAATTTACCTGCCTGTCAGTTGTTTCCAAGAGTTCCAGTTGCTCTAGACTTTTGCCAACATGACATTCTCAGTCCTGACTATTTTAGCCATTCCGAGGAGCAGGCTGTTGTATCTTGTGAATTTGAATTTCCTACCTACTGCTAACATTAAACATTTTTCCATGTTTGTTGGTCACTTTGATACTGGGCTTCTTCTTCAAATGTTTTGTTTACATTTTGCTGCATTATATATTTAAAGAATTGTAAGAATTTGTTTAAGTGAATATATTTATATTTAACCAGTTTGGGTTGTATGGGTATACTCAAGTCTATAGATTCTTATGTCTTTGTCTGACATCTGCCTTGGCTATTTTTTCTTCAAATATCATTTCTACTTCATTCTCTCTGCCATTTTCTTTAGGAATTTTAATCCCACATATTTTAAGCCTTTAAAAGTCTTGTTATGTATACTCGATTCTTTGTGTGTGTGTGGCGTATGCATGCATGTGCATGTATGTGCGAGCACGCTAGCCTGTATGCCTGTGTGTGTGGTGTAACACATGTACTTGGGTGTGTAGATATTTGCAAAAGCACATACAGAGGCCAGAAGCGCATGCTCCACCATCATTCTTTCACTGATTTCTTTGAGGTATGGCTCTCTCTGAATTGGAGATTTGGCGTTTCCATTAGGTTGGCTGGTAGCAAACTCTTTGGTTCAACCGCTCTGAGCCCCACTGTTAAGGCTACAGACACACACAGCCATGCTCTAATTTTTATGTGGGTGCTGGAGATTTGAACTCATGTCCTTATACATGCAGAACCAGTGTTCTTACCCACTGAGTCATCTCACCAGTCCCCCTAGCTCCCTCTTTTCTATATTTATCATTTGTTCCATATGTTTTAATTTGTATGTTTTAGTTTTTCCTGCCTTTTCCAATCCATCAACCCTTTCTTCTGCTACATCTAACCCATTAAAACCATACACCTAAGAACTGAGTTCAGGCATTATCCTTAGCCGACTCCAATCTAACCCATTAAAGCCATTCACCTAGTAACTGAGTACAGGCAGAATAGTTATCAGACTTAAATCTTTCAGCTGATTCTTTTAATGATAAAGTCTGGGAAAATTCTCCATTTGACATCAATTTTCTTGAGCATATTAATGGTAATTATTTAAAAATCTAAATATAATATTTTCATATGTCCAGATTTATGATCTGAACCTAAGAGTTTCAAAATGAGAGCGTAGACCAGCTCTTATTGTTTCCTTTTGGGTTTTGATAATTCCATCCTGACTCCTGTCATGCCTGGTTTATGTTTTATGAGATATTGTACAAACACATGTGAGAAATTGCAGAGGTTCTGCTCGATGCCGTTTTCTTCCACAGAGGATTACATTTTCTTCTGGCCAGTAGATAAGGGAAGTTTATCTTTAATAATGGATGAAAATATTTCAAGGCTTGGCTTCATGTGTGGAAGGCTCAGATAGTCTTGATTGCCTTTCAACCTAAGGCAGAGCAGTTTAGAGGTCTCAGCTGCAAACACGCCATTGCTTATCAGGGATCAGGACTCCTTCTCGTTGGCAGCCCTTCATAAACCAGCATCAGAACACAACATAGCGTTTGATCACCACTCATCAGCTCTCACACTGGTTCCTCTGAGGATGGTTGAGCAGCCTTCATCTTCAGGAAACATGGCTTCTGGGGAACCTGCTCTCCTATAGAGTGCACCTCCACTCACTTTAGTGGGACCATCTCTCCCTCCCAGATGCTGCATGCTGGCTCTATTCCATCTCCACTTTATGATCATCCAATGTGGCTCTATTATAGCTGAGGAATCCCACCTAATTACTCTATCCCTGTGAACCCTATTAGCTTAAGGAATCACACAGAGATCTGCCTCCCAGACACAAGACCGCTTGACTAGCCCTTCGAACTGCTATCCCATGTGTCTGACTCCTCTGAGAATGCATTCCTATCACATTCTAACTGGCATTTTCCACCTTCTTCCAAGAGCGTGGGGACTGGTCCCATAATTGACAACATTCTATGCATTTGTGGTTACAGTTGTCACTGGTGAGATCAAATCTTCCCTGGGCCCCCACATCTTGTTATTGAGCAAATTTGTGCCTCTCTGAGTCATTCTCTCTCTCTCTCTCTCTCTCTCTCTCTCTCTCTCTCTCCCTCCCCCCTCTCTCCTGTGCATTGTGGTACCCTCTCTGTGCAGTTACAGTGTCTGATCGCCGCCTCACCTCTTTTTGGATATCCCTGGTAATTAGAGATCCACACTTAGACCATATGGAGTGGAGGCAAACATTCTTGGTGTGTCTTTGCTAAGCTATTGGCCCACAGAATCTGTGAGAATATGCAGGTACAGAGACTAGCTTTTAAGCAGTTATAGATGGCTGGTTAGGGAGCAATAGGCAAACAAACAACAAGCCCATCAAGTCCCTGGAATACAGTGGTCTTATGCTAATAGTGCCCACATTTATGCATCAAGTCCTAAGTTCTCTCCTGAGCTTCAGATTCAAGAATTCAGCTATTTTCTTTTCTTCCAAAAAAATCTTTCTTTATTGGCATATATTAATTCCACCAAATAACGGGCTTCACTGTAATATTGTCATGTATGCATATGACATTCTTTGATCATTTCACTCCTCATTGCTTTCTCTTGTCCCCTCTTGCTGCTCCTTTCTCTTCCCGGGCTCTCTTCAACATCCATACCTGTTTTCCTTAAGTCTTGGTTCCACGTATAAGAAAATATGAGTATTTGTGTTCATGAGTCTCACTTCGCATGACAAGTTCCTGCTTTCCCAATAGCCACATTTACTCTCTAACGGGTGCTATATATTTGTATTTAGTGCTGTTGGATTTCTGACCCCCTTCACCCTGGCTTATCCCCGTCCCAGGCTTCTCGCTTTAATGCATGACATAAGCACGTACTTTATCTTTTTTAACCCACTCAGTCCATTGAGAGTGACAGAGTCTCTGCCATCATATTCTGAATGCCAGCACTGCCATTTCTGCAGGCATCTCTGTTGGGTCACCATGCCCAAGATCACCCTTCCTGGTCTCTCCTGCTCAGTGATTGATTGCTCTACTGTAAATCAGGTAGGCTGCCTGCCCACTTGGTTCAAACTGCTTTAGGTTTCTGAGTTCTTAACAGTATAATCACTAAGTCTTGGCAGTCCCTCATAGAGGATGCCATAGGCTGGACATTGCTTGGCCCAAGAGCTCAGTCTCCCTCTCTGTCCTTGTCATTCAGCTACTCAGAATCACTGTGTTTCCTGAACACACCACCCAGTCACACCCCCGTGTCCCTCTCTGTTCATGCTGTCCTCTGACCACTTCCTTCTACTCCTCTTGCAGCACATTTGGGAAGAGTTCCTTCCTTCTAGACCCTGCTCAGGCAATAGTTTTTATTACCATGCCTCCTCCAGCCTTTACTGCTGCAGACAGCTGGAAGCTGCTCACTTATTTCTGAGCGAGTCACATGTGCTTGTAACACACTTAGAAATTAGAAGGGGAAAAAATAAATGAGCTCTGCCACCACCTCTCGAATCCATGGCTTTCCATTTGTCTTCTTACTTTGTGGGGCCTCGATGTGTCTAGATAATATTTTGTGTGTGTACACACTCATTTATAATTATAAACTACATGAATAGCTTTAGTGTAAGCAATAATGAAAGGCATTATGAAGAGGGGAGAAACTTAGAAGAGCACAAAAGTTCAACATCAGGAAATGACTAAGTGCTATGCACAATATCTGTCAGAAAGCCACTAGACCCAAATTAATAATCATATTCATGAACCTAAAGTAACAATGTTATTGATATACTCCTCTTCTCCAAATAGGACTATGGAATCAAGGGAATAAAAAAAAACCCTCTCTATCAAAACTGCAGAAGTCCTTTTTGCCAAAACCGATGAGTTGATTAAAAATTTACACAGAAAGGCTGAGAACCTAGATCAACCAAAACATTTGAAAGATAACCCACTATCGCATTATTTGATTTCAACCCATGCTATAAAGCTCTAGCAATCAAAAGAATATGGCACTGGGAGAAAGATGACGTAAATAAAGATCAGTGTAGCTGAAGGGAGCATGAAGACACAGTCCTCCCAAAACAAATGTGACAGACAATTCAATGGAAAAGATAGACTTTTTTAAAATAGAAGATCTTGGGATAACTAGATTCCCATGCACAAGCAATGAATCTCAACCCTCAATTCATATAATAGATAAACATTAATTCAAGGTGCACTAGAGACCTAACTGCAAAAGAGAAAACTATAAAAATTTTAAATTATAGTGAAAGAAATTACCTAGGGTTACATTATGGTATGAAAACATGAACCATAAAATTAAATTGGATTTCATTAATATAAAAATATTTCTTTGAAGCATGATGTTAAACAAGCCATGGACTTGGAGAAATATTTGTGCAACTGGATAGTGAATAAAGTATTTTTATCTAAACTATATAAAGAAGTCTTACTACTGAGTTCCGAAAAGACAGTCTGATTTAGAAATGTATAAAGAGGCCAAGTGTGGTGACACCTATAACTGTAGCACTCAGGCTGAGGCACGAAGATTTCAAGTCTGAGGCTAGCTTAGATGATATAATGTGATACATCTCAAAAATATTTAATAGATTTCACATGGAAGTATGCTTAACATCATTAGTCACTGCAAATTAAAACCACAATGAAGTATCTTAAGTAAGCTCAGAATGTCTAAAATTGATAGGGTTAGAAAAACTGATCACATGAAATTTTGGTGAGGATTTGAAGCAACTGGAATTCTTTCCATTACTGGGAAATTTGGAAAGCAATTCAGTGATTATATAATTAAATAAATTTAAATAAGTAAAAATCAAATGTCTAGCAATCCCAGTTCCTAGTACTTACTCAAAAAATTGAAATACATAGACTTTTATGAGGATGCTTACCATGCCTTTCTTCATAGTAGCCCCAAGTTAGGAACAACCAACAATGCCCTTTACTTGAGTGAATAAACCATGGTGTCGCTAAGACGCTGGACAGGAAAAGGAAACTGTTGTCTATACAGAATGGCATCTATGAACGTCCTAGAATTGAGGTGAGTGAAAGAACCAGGACACACGAAGTGAGCCATTCAACTTGCACAAAATTATGGAAGGCGAACTAGGGGTTGCCAGGAGCTGGACAGTGGCTATGAAAATGTAGAAAGGGGGAATGCAAATGTGATGGTATCTAGGTGACCTGAACCTTTGCTCAAATTGATTCTATTGGGCCAAATGTAGTGATGCATGCTTTCAATCCCAGCACTTGGGAGGTAGAGGCAGGCAGGTCTCTGTGAGTTCAAGGAAGGCCAGCCTGGTCTGCATAGAGAACTACAGACTGGCTAGGGACACATAGCGAGACTTCATCTCAAATATATATGCCTTATTTTTTATTTTATTCATATATATATTTATACATATATTTATGCATATATGTATAAGAATAAAGTAAAAATAAGATTCCATAATGCGCTTAAAATTGTTGCATTTTGTAGATCATATAGTTTAACATGGCTGAAAATCAAAACATACCACTGCATCCTAAGCCATTCTAACACAGGTCTCCCCTTTCTCTCCTCTTAAAACTCACACCTGCAGGGTTGTTTGGTTCTGTTTTCTGCCTGAGCCAGGAAGCATCCACTTTACTTTCCTTCCCTGCTTAATAAAGTATTTCTCTGTGAAAATAGGTGTTTGGTTATGGTTTGGGGCTAACCCAGGGTCTGAGAGGAGCACCCTGCTGTGTATAGCTCCCTTCAGTGCTGCTCATAGACACACCAAGAGGTGTGTCTCCTAGGTGACTCCAAATCCAGTTGAGTTGACAATGAAACTGGGTCATCAAGTGTGCCTACTTCTTCCAGACTTTTCTTATTCATCCTTGCATTCCCCAAGACCCAGTCAGGATCTAATGTAGAACATGTGCTCTGTAGACATTCTGTCTATCCATTCAATCAAAGCTACTTATTGAAACAAATGTTTAATGATTGCCAGCTCAATAGCCACTACAGTATCTGACATACATCATAACTCATTTCTTCCATTTTAACAAGAATCCATTCTTTACAGAGATTCCCTGCCTCCTCTGTGGGAACCTATAAAAAATGAGAATATTTGCTTACATTATTTCCATTCTAAAAGCTTTATAAATATTAATACAATCCTTATAACCATAGAAGGGATAATATCATTACTCCCATTCTGTAGAAGACACAGAGATGTTAGGAACAGGCACTTAGGAAAATGGTAGAGACAGAATTTGAACCCAGGAAGTCCACTGGCTTTGGGTCCCAAATAGGATGAGCCCTGTTAGGGAAGTTTGCTCTGGGTAAGTGGGCTGTGAACACTTTCATACCTCATTGTGTTTCCTTCTGCTTGCATAGTGTTTTTAGCCCTGGCTCTCATAGTGTTATAGCCTCTCCTCTTCCCCCTAATTGTCCTCCTTCTTTTCCTCCTCCTGTGTCCCAGTTCCCTGAGACATTTCTTGTCCCATGGGAGAACTGGGGTATGAGACTAGGTGCATTTTTTGACTTGACTGAAGTATATGGGGATCAGCCTCAATAGATCACCTTAGTTGGTGTGACTAATCTTCCGCAGCCTGATTGTCATCCTGGGTCTAGTCCAAGAACCTGGTGTCAGGTGGTTACTGCTGTCTATGTAATGAAGTCTGCAACCTCATTGCCTACTGCTGAGCAGACCTGCTCTGCGGAGGGTAGCCACCATAGCCTTAGGCTGTCCTGATGCTGAGGCTGTCTTTACAGTGATTGGACCAGCTTTACACTCTTCCTGCTTACTCTGAAATGGGAGAATATGGACTACAGACCCACAAGACCCCGATCAGAGGAAGGGTGAGAATGAAGAGAGATCAGAGCTGCTAACAACTGCACCTTGCGCTGGTCAGTTTGGGAAGGCAGTTTAAGAGGATGCTTGGAAGATTCTGTGGGGGACGATAACATTTATGCTCGTCCCTCAGGCAAAGCTTCCACACGCCTTGGAGAAAATCCCAATCCTCTCTGTCTCATTGCAAGCATTTGCCTCTTGCTTCTGTCCAACTCAGAGTGTTTGTGTTTGGGAGTGAGTGGATGTGGGTAGGAGGCTGAAGTGTGGCATCAGCAATCTTGGAGTCTAATAATGGAGCTGGAAGACTCAATGACGCCCAATTCAAATTAGTCATGAGCAGTCATCGGCATGCCAGCACTGGGGAATTCCTCCAGATCAGTGAAGGAAAGTGTCACAAACAACAACTAAGGGTGGATGGTGTGTTTCAAGTTGTGGGAGTGCTAATTTTAAAATTTTTGTTCAAGAAAGAGATTATAGAAATGTAAAACAAAAATATTTCGACTTGAAAAATACTTCATAATTATATGTCATAAAATAATTAGGTCATGGCAAATTAGCACAAATGTTTACAGCAAAATTGCCATGTAAAACATTATCGGTAATATTATGCTAATTGCTTCAGAAGCAAAAGCTGATTATGTTTCGGCAGGATTAAAATTTGCCACGTTTGCATTTCTCTCCAGCTTCACCCATTTTCTGTGTGTGCACCAAACCTGTGATTACTATAGCAATCAAACTGCCCATTTGAAGAGGAACCTTCCAAACACTAGGCTAAGGTATGTCCATAAAAGAAAGGGAGAGAATTCCTGAAAGGGGAACTCACTTGTCTTTCCCTGTGGGGGTGCAGCGTGCCCAGAGAAGCAGACTGGGAATACGGGGTTAGGCTGGAGAGGAATCTCAGAGAATTTCCCATGCCTTAATATGTTAAAATCGAATCTGTTAAAATGCAGTTGGTATCAGCACATCTGGAGTAAGTCCAGGGATTCTGCATTATCCCAACAAGATTTTAGGAATGCTGGCATTTCTGGTCCATGGACCACATTTGGAGTGATCTTCTCTGGGCTTGCAAATTCAAATATATTTGGAGCAAGATAGACAATGAAAAATTAATGACAGAGGTGGGAGTGAGTCAGAAATAGCAGACACTTTGTTGAACAAAGGAATGCGCTGGCAAATTAAAGGAATCCTAGGGCAATGATGGAAGAGGAAAGAAGAGAAGAAGGAAGGGCCATCGTGTTGTCTGGGTGTGTATGTCCAAGATTCCAGTTTTAGGGACTTAATGCTAAGTAAGCTTAAGCAGAAATAACTTGTTTCAGTTATCTGTGTGACTGGACATCATAGGACCTGGCTTCCTCTGCCCCTCAAAAAAGCCACTGGACAGGGAAACAAACCCATCATTATTAGAGGCACATACTCATCTGAACTTTGCTGAACTTGCCTCCTCCAAGGAGAACAGGTCTTCCTGTTTCATGTGCAACAGCACACTGGGAATTATTTACTAAGCTCCAGATGCTTCCTATCATAACAGGTGTGTTGTGTGTCCAGGCAACAGCAGACTTCTCCCTTATCTTGCTACCTTGATCTCCTGGAGGGGATCTAAGCCCATTACTTTCCCTCAGAGCCTCTGTTTCTCCAACACAAAATTGAACTACATAAAAAGCCAGTGGTAGAAATGCTGGGGAGAAACGTCTTTCTAATCACCAAAGGGCTGAACCTGGTTTTGATCTAAATATCAGTGAAGCCCTGACCACTAACTGGGTAGGGCTCCCAGAGGGTCACTTTTGGGAGTCACCCATTCCTGCAGAGAAGTCTTATAGTATAGACAGGACATGGATTGGGCTTCTACAATTTAGCCGTAGTCACACAGCCTCTATGGTCTTATGTACTGTCCTGTCCCTCCATATGCCTGAGATTTCTGAATCTTACCCCTAGGCCACGGAGAGCTTTTCTCCCCCAGTTCTTGAGGTCTGTTACTACTTACAGGCATTATGGAATGACAAATGCCCCTCTGGGTCATGTATTGGGTGTGGGTGTTCTCGAGGAATGATCTCATGCCATCCTCCTAATCACAAGAGGTTCTCTTATTCGCACATCGTACACAATGAAACTGCGGCCCACCTAAGTAAGCAACAGACAGGACCTCGACTCTAGGTCACACCATTGTCACCGTCTGAGTCTGCTGCCCTTTAGTCCTCGCCTGTGGGTCTGTAAGCGCCTGGTGCTCCGTGTCTGTCCTTCCTTGTAGTCTCTCTGTGTGGTGCAATACCTGGCACAAAATATGTGTTCAGAATGCACAAATCTTCTTTTATGCTGAGCCCCTTTTTTCTCCTAGAATGACTCCTGACATCTTGCAAAAGTCAGGCCTTAGTGCGAAAATACGTTTATTTCTCAAGATTCATTTCTTCAGCGTACACTGCCTAGTAGAGTTTCCAGAAGGGCTGAAGGCCTGCTTACCATCTCCTCTCAATTTTGCGTAAGAGCCACAGAATAGCCCAACTGCTTCACATTGTCTCCTTCAGTGCAAAACCATAACCCTGGAGATTATGTTATTCTTTATTATTTATCGTATGCCCAGGGGGATTTTCGAACCAAGATACTGGTTCGATTGCAAATGGCAAAGAGTGCTTTGTAAGGAGATCAGTGTAGGGAGCTTTATTAAAACATGAACTTAGGGAGTGGCTTGGAATAGCAAAAGGAAGTATCTTGGGAGAGGAATTGTTTTCAGAAGTCAGAAAGTAATTCTGGAACATGGGGGAGAGAAAGGAAGGGGAGGTAAGACAGACAGAGGAAAAAAATGTTTAAAAAATAAAATTGATAGCCAAATTGGATGCAAATGGGGAAACGAACGTACAGTCAGTCATGGGTAGGAAAACACACGGACTTAGAAATGAAATATGATCAATTTGTCTTCATTTGTAACAGAGTGAAAGCTGGGCTCCTCTTGAGCAAGCTCCCTAGTGTGTGTGAGTCCTCAGCTGGGGTGTTTGGCTGTTTTCTCTGCAGAGCTGTTGTTATTCCAAATTCTTGCTCTGGTAGCACTGCCTGCTCTGCAGCCTGGCCAGGCTACTCCTAGAGGACAGCTCGTGCTGTATGACCGATGGCTCTGCACCTCTGCTTTCCCTTTGGCTCAGGCTCCTAGAGCTGTGTGGCATAACTCTGGCCCCCTTTCTAAGGGCCCTCTCGAGCTGACGGGAAGGCTGCTCTCTTCCTGCCGCGGCACCCATGGATGATGGGATCTTCAGGCCTCTAATGGTTTCCTCTGAACATCTTTATTGTGCTGGCATGATTTATGGGGGTCAAATGAGGCCTGGCCCTGGTTGCCTCTGCAGGAGCTTCCTCCTGGGGTGTGCTTAGCAAAAGGAGTTAAGCAGAGTCACTTATGCTCAGAGAGCAAGAAAGTGTCTTTCAAAGGACCCTGAGTGGCTCAGGTCTCATCAGTAAATCCATATTCAGAAGGCCCCATGTCGGGCCGCTGGGATGACTGCTGACCACTGCCCAGCCTCTGGGATGCAGTTAAATAGCAGTCAAGCCCGAGACAACAGCAGGCAATTTGTTTTCCTCAGTCTTCTATTCTAAAATGAAGAAGGCAGATTTCCTGAATTCTTGGGTTTTCACAGGGAAATGAATTCAGCAATGAAGAGTCTTGGGAATTTGAAATGCGCTTTCTTTCATATTATGTCCTTTTCCGAGGGTGCCATTGAGTGCTAGCTTCTTGCTCTCTGTGGAGGTTGGTGTTTTCAGCACAGCATTCAACACCTCAAGAAAACCACATCTCCGATCCATGTGTGCACATGTGCATACACATGTGCATCTCCTGACACACTAGGAGCCCTCAAGTTTATTTCTCTCCTGCCACTCCCAGTCTGAGAGCATCCTAGCCCCATGCGTGGACAAGGTGTCATCCTCTTCTCTTTCCAGGTGGTTAAGTGCACCTAGTCCTTAAAGGCAGTGATTTCACTTCTCCTACCAGCCCTGGGGCAAACATACCCCTGCCACTGTTAATCTTGTGATGGGTAGCATAGAATAGGTGCTTCGCTGTTGTGACCAAATCTCTAGGAAGAAACAGCTTAGCAGAGTCTGTTTTAGTGCACACATCAGGAGACATGGCCCACCCTGGAGGGGAAGGCGCAGTACCAGGGGGCTTCATGGTAGCAGGAATGTGTATCTGGGACTCCTCATCACCTCACATCTTGGTGGAACAGGAAGCAGAGAGTTGACAGAAAGAGGGGACAAGATATAAAGCATCATCCCCTGGTGTAGGAGGTCCTTCTGTATTTCTGTTGCTTTCATTGGTTGAATAAAGAACCTGCCTTGGCCTTTTGATAGGGCAGAAGTTAGATAGGTGGGGAAAAGAGAACTGGATGCTGGGAGGAAGAAGGCAGGCAGAGAGCCGCCCTGCCACAAAGCTGCCAGGTCAGACATGCTGAATCTTTCCCCGTAAGCCACAACCTTGTGGTTCTACACAGATTATTAGAAATGGGTTGAATCAAGATGTAAGAATTAGCAAAGAAGAGGCTAGATATAATGGGCCAGGCAGTGTTTAAATGAATACAATTTCCATGTGGTTATTATGGGGTATAGGCTAGCCAGGCGGTCGGGAGCTGGGTGGCGGGATGCAGCCCACTCCTCATACAACAGTTGGGTGGCAAGAAGCAGCCCGCTCCTCATACTATAACCCCCTTCCAAGCACCCACTTTCTCCAGCAGGACTCCACCTTCTAAGGCTTTCACAGCCTTGCAAATCAGTGCCACTCAGTGGGATAAAATGTCCAAATATGAGCTCAAATACATTTTATATTGTAACTGTAATAATTCCCATCCCCATGTTTATCACCAGGCTCTGCACACCTCTTGTCTTATATGACACAAAGATTTTGCAGATGTGACTGAAGATCTTTGTAGCAGATTACTGCGAATCATCTGGGTGTGACCAGTGTTATGGCATGGAGACAGGAAGGTCAGAATGAGAGGAGATGGGTTAATGAGCGCAGAAAAAGCAGAAGTCAGATGTTGCTTATGGAACAACAGGTCATGGAGTGAAGGTAACCCAGAAAAGCTGGAAAAAGTAGAGGAAAAACAGCCTGTGCATACTGTGTTGTTATTCCAGGAAGACAGATGGTGGGCTTCTGACCTCCAAATCTATGGCATAATAAATCCACCTTGTTCTTAGCCACTAAGTTTGTAGGAATTTGTTATAGAACTAATAAAAACAACAACAAAACCAAAACTAGTATACTTATTTCATGAAACACAACTTGCTGTGCAGCCAGTTGGACAGACTTGGGGACATCTCACTTCGTGGTATACGAACAGCCATGAGAAAGTGGTATCTATGTCTGCCTCTAGCTCACAATGTCTGGGCAGCAAGGAAAGGAAGGGATGCAGATAGAGCTCTAAGACTGGATGGAATGCTGAACATCAGCGGCAGAACTGAGCTGAAAATAGTGAACGTTCCAGAGCTAAGCAATGATGGTTATCGCCAAGTGCAGGGACTGAGCAGGCCACCATTACATGGCAACGATGGGTCAGGGTAGGAGTCACACGTAATCACCTTGTTAGCACAGCAAATACAGCCAGGACAGGCAAGCTAGGCACTGTGAAAGAGAGAATGAAACTGGTCCTGATCTGTTCATAGTTCATAGGACATGTTGGTAACCAGTGAAATTTGGAGTACCTGGCGAAAAAAAAAAGCAATTTTGGGGAGCTGTTCAGGGGTGCCTAAAGAGCTCATCTGGAGAATTGTCTGTAATAATTGCTGTTGTACTAGGCAGGGTGTCTTCTGTCTTTCCAGACCCAGATATGGACTAGTCTCTATGGCTGCGTCCCTGACTCCTCCAGTGATCATCCACTTGTCTGTGTTCATTAGATGCTCAATGCCCTCATGACAGGGCCCCACTCAGTTTTCCATCCCAGGCCCTCCCAGTCCTAGTGTCCCAAAGGGCTGATGTGATGAGGAGGTAGCATGATGTCCAGGAAGGTCAGAGCTTGACAGTGCCTGTGTCTGGATCACAAAAACTCAGAACCTTGGACCCTCAGCTCAGTCCTTTCTAGTTTTCCTGATCTTTTCTCATCATTTCAAACTGGACTCTGAGCCTGAGGTAGCTGATTCTACCTCAGTGGGAAGGGGCTTTTGCAGTATTTTCTCCATTCTCAATTTCTTGCTAGTAGGCAGTCTTGCATTTATATTTTCATTCTAAAAATATCTATCTATCTATCTATCTATCTATCTATCTATCTATCTATCTATC